>PVKV010035644.1:0-16408 GCA_004027835.1 Alouatta palliata
CACATATCTGTGTATCTATATTAAAAGACATATAGGTATGTGGACACACATATATGTATATAAATAAAGGTATACTACATAAGATAATATTTGATAACAGGATATGAACTGCATAATGCTTGAGGAATTGAGAAGGTGCATCATGATGAAGAGAAGCGATTTCCTACAGGTAAGTGTGGTACTAAACTCAGAAATAATTATATGTTCATGGAGAAGAGAGATAGAGGGAGAAAATTATTGACAAAGTGGGAGATAAAATAACCTAGCAATGAGTATAATATTCTGTGTTTTAGCACTATGTTAAATGTATTACATAGTACTTATTTCAGTCTTGTCTTATTGAAGACAAGAAAATGATACATCTCTGTTGACTTTTAGCATAATAGACAGGATTTCAGTTTTTGAAATAGCAATAACCATGCTTTAAAAATATGATCATTCTACAATTCTTTTTTAGATTTAGTGTTCTCTGCAACTATTTGGAGATTCCTTTAAAATATCTGTTAAAATACTTATTTCAGCAAGTCATTACTTCAACAAACATCAAATGATTAGTACAGCTTTGTTTAAATAAGGTTCTCCATTTACCTATGTGAAAACGAGAGATTAAGAATACTGGCTATGTATTATACAATACGACTCTAGAAAGCTCAATTGGGATAACTTTTAACATAGGCTTTCCAAAAGTATATATATAATTTGTTGAAATTAAAAGCCTCTATGTGCTATTAAAATTTTAACTGATGTTTGTGATGTCACATTTTGTGTATTTATTTTAAAGTATTGACATTTGTGTATCTATGTTAAGGCTCTTGACTAAGAGTGAACATTATTGCCTTATAAAGTATGTTAAATATGCCAGTGTAATTTCAACATTTTTTTTTCTGCCCTTTTCTCCCAAAAGTATCTTTGACAACGTATGAAAACTAACTAAAGAGGCTAACAAATTTAAGTGGAAAGGCGCCACATTAAAGGAAGAAACACAGCATCTCTCTTGAATGAGTCCACAAAGCTTTAAGGAAGGAGAGTGATGATTGAGTAGAATACCAAGATCTTTCCTGTAAGGACAGAAGTTGTGCTTCATTTTGTTAAGTATCAGAAGACATTTGAGGAGTGGTGAAGAGTCCTTAACAGAGTTTCTTTAATGCACATCCATCCCAGGTTTAATCCACATCTAACCTAGGGATATCTGTCAGAATTTATTGGTGTTATTTTGTAATTAAGGGAGCAAGTGCCTCTTATCTTGCTTCAGTAAAACATCCTTGCCTGCAGATATGGTCTACATATGCTTTGAGTAGTAGTTGATGATCACTTTCACAATAATAAATGATCTGTGTTTGAAGTACATATTTAGATTTTAACTTACTTTTGAACAGGTTTCATTAAGTCATCCACTGGACCAATAAGTTCCATTTAAACACTGTGAGCTTTTCAGGTTAGGATAAGTTATTTTCATATTACCCATCAACAGATAATAAGTGTTATTTTCATCTCAAAATCATAAATTGAGAATTTATTGAATTTTCCATTTTAAATGTTATCTTGTATCATTTCTAAAGCAATCTCAAGGACATTGCTTCCTTGGCATTCCAGAATATCACTTTTGAAAAAGTGTTCATGTGTTTAAACAGAAAAGAAGACATTTATGGTGGTGGAAAACGTCAATATCTCTAAAAGGATTTCTACCCGTATACTTTATCTTAAGGAAAATAGGTGTCAACTTGAAATCAATAAAAATGTCAAGGATTTGCTGATATTTCAATTTTTTAAAAATGTCATAAAGATCAACAATTTGATTTTCTCTTCTTTTTGCTTTTACTAGGATGGGAACATTTAAATTATTTACCAATTTTTCCTAAGTAATGTTAGGAAAATAATTAAAATTAAAAACTCATTTGCTCATATATTCAGTGATAAGCTTCCTATAAAACATTGTTACACAGGAGCAGTGGCTCACGCCTGTAATCCTAGTACTTTGGGAGGCCGAGGAGGGTGGATCACGAGGTCAAGAGATCAAAACCATCCTGGTCAACATGGTGAAACTCTGTCCCTACTAAAAATACAAAAATTAAGTGGGAATGATGGCGTGCGCCTGTAGTCCCAGCTACTCGGGAGGCTGAGGCAGGAGAATTGCTTGAACCCAGGAGGCGGAGGTTGTGGTGAGCCGAGATCGCACTATTGCACTCCAGCCTGGGTAACAAGAGTGAAACTCCGTCTCAAAAAAACAAAAACAAAAACAAAAACAAAAAACAAAAACAACATTGTTACATCTTTTCTGTTAAACTCATACAGCTAAACCATGGAACCAAAAGTGTATTTTTTATGTCTTTGTAGTATTTACGGATTGTTATAACAGACAACGGAGATTAGGGTAATTACTTCTCTTAAATATACCACTCATGGTTTAAAGTTACTTAAATAAGCCTTGCTATGCTACAGAAATCTTAATAAATCAAAGGACAAGCTTGGTCACAGTGACTTGTTTCTTGATTACCTCAATTCAAACACTGGGTGAATTTTGACCATTCTAGCAACTTTCTATATGAACACATTTGATTTTTCTACAATTAAATATCTGTTTAGACTCCAGATCTTGTGATTTTTGTCCCACCTGACTTCCTGGCAGATTTCTTGATTTTCTTGACATGAATATGCTACATTCAGATATTATAATTTTTTTCTGTGTCTTCCTTATAGCTGTTCCTTTGGGATAGGCATGGAAAAGAAAACATCTCACCTTACAGTCTTACACGTTTATGGGTTTTATAATGCTATCTTAACACACATTACATTTACTGAAAAGGATGAGTTTCCTTTTCACTCCTCATCATTTCTTGTCTTTGAATTGTTAAAAACTGTGAGTTCTAAAGCAAACCTTCTGACTAGGGCACTGTTTTTCCTAAAACTGCGTTAGTCAAAGAGAAAATCAGACTTTTCTTATAGACCACACTGCATCTTCAAATTCCATTTGATTTAAAAAGCATGTAGAGAATTTTAACATATGTCTTATGTAATTTTAGGTTCTGACAATTCAGAGATGAACAAGATCATCTCAGTCCCAAGAGATGGTATCGCAGAAGAGAAATTACTGCCTGAAGATTCATCTCTCTTAATCATGCAGCTTCTCCATAGTAACCATTATTATCTCAGAAAACTAGGCAACATTTATTTTAATTAGAAAATAATATGTACCTAACTTATCTAGTGAAAGCATCTTATCTACCATGGACCTTAAAGATAGTTAGCTGGCTGATTTTATCTGAGATTAACTTTTGGGGTGGGTCCTGATGAGAGTAAGGTACTAAAAATACGATTCTTGATTGATTGTTACAGGAACAATTTAGATAAGAAACAATAAGAAGCATGAACAATGAATAATGGAAGATGATTTATGTTTTAAAAATGCAATTAACTTTTGATTCTATTTATAACAATAGTTTTACTATTTTTAATAATTATACTATAATTTTTAATGACAAAGACAAAAAATAAAAATTGAAAGTGTATTACAATTATGTGTTTATACTGAAAATGAATATTTCTAATGTTCAAAACATTCATACATTCACATTTTAAAACCCATCCTCACCAATGTGCATCATTTACATACTTCCTCCTTCTTCATGTTCTATTTTTTACTGCTCCTCCAGCTTTCTTTTTTTCTAGTGGGAGAAGATTAAGGTTCTTTTCTTCAGATATTTTTCCCCAAGTCATTTAGTTTGAGCTTCAAAAGTGAATTAAAGCCTAAGCCATTTCATATGTCTACTGAGGCCATTAAAAAGATAATAATGTATTTTTCTTGATAGGTTTCAATTAATTTAAGAGTAAACAAGAAGAATCACATCAACAGAAGGGCTAACAAAGTACAAAATCTACATTTTTAAATCTGATAAATTATCTGTCCTCCAAAAGTATTTTTCTCAGTTACCATTAGATTACCTCAAATAAAAATTTAGAGCTTCTAAAACTGAAGTAAAGTTTTACCCTTTTGTTGGGTACAGGAATAACAAGAGAAGCTTGGTTAATCATTTTAAGATACTAAATGTAGGTAATGCAGGACCTTAGATGTGTTTTTCTGGATTTAACTTTTCAGCTATGGTTTCTCCATTTGAATAATGAAAAAACAATACTTGAATTATAGTAAAAACACAAAAACACTTTTCTAAAGAATAAATAATGTCTATGCATATGCGTGGTAAATAAAACTTCTGCTGTAAGTAAAAGATATTATTGTTTGCATAATGGAAGCCACAAGAATAATCCATTTGAGGGACAATATGCTAAAGATTCTATAGTTACTACTGTTAGTCACCACTTTAAAAAATAAGCTTTATTTTTTAGAGCAATTTAGGTTCATAGAAAGTTGAGTAGAAATTATGGAGAGTTTCTCTATGGCAACTGCCCCTATAGACAGACAGTTTTCCAAATATGGCCATTCCACGCCACAGTTGTATATTAATTATAATTAATGAGCCTGCATTGCCACATCACCCCCCATAGTTCATTGTTATGAACACACACTCACTCATGGTGTTACACATTCTGTGTATTTCAAAAATATATATTATGGCACATATTCAGCAGCATAGTATCATACAGACAAGTTTCACTGCCATGAAAATATTTTGTGTGTGCACTGGCTATTCATCCCTCTAGCCACTAAACTCTAGCAAGCACAGATTTTTTATTTTATTTTATTTTTTGAGATGGGAATCTTGTTCTGTCGCCAGGCTGAAGTGCAGTGGCATGATATCAGCTCAGTGCAAACTCCGCCTCCTGGGTTCAAGCGATTCCCCTGCCTCAGCCTTCTGTGTAACTGGAACTAGAGGTCTGTGCCACCACGCCCAGCTCATTTTTTATATTTTAGGGGAGACAGGGTTTCACCACGTTAGTCAGGATGGTCTCAATCTCCTGACTTCATGATCTGCCCACCTAGGCCTCCCAAAGTCCAGCGATTTACAGGTGTGAGCCACTGGACCTGACCTTACCACTGACTTCTTGTTTCCATCATATTGCTTTTTCCAGAATGTCTTATAATTATACACTAGGCAGCCAGGGACATACTGCATTCTTTTAGATAGGCTTTCATTAGGATTCTTTAGATTAGTAATATGCATTTAAATTTCTTCCATATCTTATCATGAGAACTAATTTCTTTATATTGAGTAATATTTATATTGAATTTCCATATATTGAATTTCCATATATTGAATAATATTTCATCATCTGCACAAACGACTATTTTTCCATTCACATTAAGAAGGACATGTTTGTTGCTTCCACGTTTGAGCAACTATGCATAAATCTGTTGTAAATATCCATGTGCAAGTTTTTAAATGGACAAACTTCATTTGGATAAATATCAAGGAGTGTCGTTGTTGAATCACAAGGTAAGACTATACTTATTTTGTAAGAAACCAAGGATTTTTTTTAGAGTGGAAGTATTCTAGCTTATTAAGAGTTTTTTTTTTTTTAATTGTGAATGGGTTTTGTAAAATGCAGTTTTTCTGCATCTACTAGTGCCATGATGTGATTGGTCTCCTTTAGCCAGCTGATGTGATGGATTACACTTATTGATCTTCAAACGCTGAAACTCCCTTGCCACCTGAAATAAATCTTACTTGATAACAGTGAATAATTATTTTCACACATTGTTGTATTTGATTTACTAATATTTTGTTGAGGATTATTTGTGTATGTTAATGAAAGATATTGGTCTGTTTTTCTTTAATGTATCTGCCTGAATATAGAATTATTTGATTTTTACAATCAAGCAACAAAGACTAGTTTGATAGGCGTCAGCACAAAAGATACAGCATAGTCTTTTTATCTGTGTACATCATCTGCCATGATGTAAGTATGTGGAAAGGTATTCCACATCATATGTTGTCAGGGAAACGGCAATCAAAACAAAAATGAGGTACCACTGTGTTGTAGGACTGACTGGGTTTGACTCTGTGTCTCCACCCAGTCTCATCTTGTAGCTCCCATATTTCCCATGTGTTATGGGAGGGAACCGGTTGAATCATGAGGGTGGGTCTCATAATTGAATCATGGGGGTGGGTCTGTTCTGGGCTGTTCTTATGTTAGTGAATAAGTCTCACAGATCTGATGGTTTTAAAAACAGGTGTTTCCCTGCCCAACCTCTCTGTTTGTCTGTTGCCATCCATGTAAGATGCGACCTGCTCCTCCTTGCCTTCCACCAGGATTGTGAGGCTTCCCCAGCCACAGCAGCATGAAAATGGAATAATACAAGGAATTTCTCTTTAGTTAAGCTAAAAATAGGGTCCTTGTCACACAACCATGAAAGATTAAGCTTGTGGACACTTTGAGAAGGACAGGCTTTATTGGATGAAAAGGAAATAAAAGGGAAACAGAGACTCTCAGCAAAGCCAGAGTCCATCTAGCTGGTTTCCCACCTCACAGATAGAATCCCCTGTTACCACACAGGAATAAGAGGGGACATGCTAATGGTGCAAACATCCATGGTTCCTCCCTGTTCTCTCAGTGCACAGGCCAGTTTTAGGTTCTCTGGGGACCACTTTATACTTGGGTGTCTCATTCCTCCCTTTAAAAAAGTACATCTAACTGCAGTTAAGATACAGATAAGGATAGGAATGAGGATGAAGATAAGGGTAAATAGGAAGACCAATCTTAACTCCTTCAAAGACCTATCTAAGGGTCCCTAGCAGAAAAGGCCCTCTGTCCAAGACTTCAGTTGCATAACTGTTTGGAGTTTGACGGGCTGAAGACAAGAAAACAAAGCCTAGTTAGTAGAAAACATGGAGCAAAACAAGAAAAGGATGAGTAAGCTCAGCTCAAAAATCATGGGGCCTTTTACCAGTTTTCACAGGGAGAAGTAGGCTAAAATCCTGACTGGTCAAAAAGTTTACCCTTTTGCTGGCATGTTGGGGTTCTGAGTTCCCTTTCCCTGTGCCCTATCCTTAACCAACCAGTTTAAGATTTAGGAAATAACTCTTCCCTGTTAGAAGGATTCATCTGAGGGGAGTATTCCATAGTACAGAGACACAATTACCTATTAATAAAGAGGTGATAGGGGAGGAGAAATTAAAAAAAAAGAAGATATTTTTTCAGAGGAGTCCTAGGGGTTCAGGATGCATTCGAAAGGGATACAGGGATGAATGGCTACTCATCTAGAAAAAGTGGAACAGGCATCCCTGGTTCCTTTCCCTTCTTAAAAATACCCAGGGTATGTGAGGGAGGGAAGGAAGAGCATCTTCTTTCCCTCTTCTGTCCTTGCATCCCTGAGTCCCAGTGACCTTTGCAGGTGCCACCTACTGGTGACAAAGCAGCTTGCACCCATGAAACAGGGAGTGCCTAGAGAATCACAATTATCTGCTCAGGTAATTATAAGCTGTGTCCCCACCCAAATCTCATCTTGAATTCCCATGTGTCATGGGAGGGAACTAGTGGGAGGTAATTGAATCATGGGGGCATGCCTTTCTCATGCAGTTCTCATAATGAATAAATCTGATGGTTTTAATAACATGAGATCTGATGGTTTTAATAACAGGGGTTTTCCTGCACAGCTTTTGCTTTGCCTGCTGCCATCCATGTAAGACATAACTTGCTCCTTTTTGCCTTCCACCATGATTGTGATACTTCCCCAGGCAGGTGGAACTGTAAGTCTATTAAATTTTTTCTTTGGTAAATTGCCCAGTGTTGGGTATATCTTAATCAGTAGCTTGGGAACAAACTAATGCACCTTCTTATAACCTTTTACTAAGAAACACATTTTACTGTTCTTACACACCTTGCATGTAAATCTATTTCCAGTAGTGTCAATTATGTGCCATAATGGTAACTTTCAGCAATTTTTAACTTCAATGTAAAATCTGGTAAATTGTTTTGAGTATGTGTTACTTGCAGCCAGGGTTCAACTCCTTCCAGCATTAGTAAGGGTATGGTTAGTTCCATATTTTCCCCAGGCCTTACTACATTGAACAGTTCTGAAAACCAAAAGCAATTTATAACCTCAAAACATTTAGCATACCTTGCATCTGACCTACATAATTTAGTTCACCCATTTACATTTTGATGACATCTGCATTTTACCAATAACCTTTAAGGCTGTTTTTATTTCCCAAAGATTAAAGTCACAGGAACTGAAAGATACCACATCTTTTATCTTCCCTTTTAAAAAATATCTGATCCAAGTGCTTATCTTCATTTAGGCCAATTAATCAGAGCTCTTTTATAACATCACACACAACATATACATAATGACACAGACAGGCAAAAGAAAACCCAGTCACTGGGTGGAGCCCTTTAAGAGATAGGGTTAGGAAAACATACAGTTATCAAACAAGAAAAGACTCATTTCCTAAGCCAGTACTAAATCCAGGCCAAGCGGAGTCTAAACAAAGTCTTGCCATGGGGTTACAGATCATGCCCCTGGGAGGTAAAACAAAATGGAGACCTGACAAAAGTTTTCCAGGGACCATACAGAAAGATATGCAACCACATCAGAGTGGCTACAGCTTAAGACTAGCTTCACACATTCTTTTTCACAATTAAAACTACAGAGAATATAAACAGTGATCCTTCTTCTTAGCCTAGTAAAACATCTTCCAAAAAGAAGAAAAACAAAAAAGCTCATTTAAAAGTCAACTCCTGAACCAGTGGAAGAAAGAAAAGGAAAAAAAAAAAAAACAGTTTAAATTTGCCTAGGAAAGAACCTCTTATTCTCACCCAAATGATTTCTCTACCCTGGAGAGAAGTTTAATGGCTGTGGGACAGAGTTGGAGTCTCTGGCAGGGGTAGTGGGACACAAGGAAGGGAAAGGGCATGAGTGCATGGCAGGGAACACCAGCCAGCCTGCTGTTGGACACCCTTGAGCCATGCATTCTAGCCCCAACCAGGAAGGGAGCAAAGAGCTGCCATTCTCCAGTCCATCCCGTGTGCACCTGTAGCCGTTGGGGTGCAGTTTTTTCTACTCTCAGAAGCCTGAGGAGTAAAAGGCTTAGAAGCAAAAGTGAAAAATTATTATTTTTTGTTTGCATTTCACTTATCCTTTCTCCAGACCCACATCTGGACTCCAAAAAATGTTCTAGGACTCTCTCCTTAGTTCAGCAAAATATGGGATTGTTGTCACATGACTGTGAAAGATTAGACTGGCAGACACTTTGAAGGGTGAGAAGGGCAGGGTTTATTTGGTGAAAAAGGAAAAAAAAGGGAAACAGGGACCCTCATCAAAGCAAGAGTCCTGCTAGCTGGCTTCCAGCCTCACAGATTCAACCCCTAGTTACCACCCAGGAACAGGAGGGGCCAGGCTCCCCTCCGCTGCTAATGATGCAAACTTCCATAGCTCCACCCTGCTCTCCCAATGTGCAGTCCAACTGGAGGTTCTCTGGGGACTCCTTTATACTTGGCTGTCTCAACTACACACCTATTAGAATGGTAAAATTTCAGAATCTTGACAGCACTGGATGTTGGCAAAAATGTGGAGCAACAGGAGCTTTCATTCTTTGTAAGTAGCAAAGCTAAATGGTGCAGTGACCCCCCAACCAAAAAAAATTTGTTGGTTTCTTACAAAAATAAACATATTCTTTTCATATAATTAAGCAATGACAGTCTTTGATATTTATCCAAGTGAGTTGAAAACTTACGTTTGTACAGAAACGTGCACATGGATGTTTACAGTGAGTTTATCTATAATTGCCAAACTTGAAAGCAACAAAAATGTCCTTCAGTAGTTAAACGGATAGATAAAATATAGTATATCCAGATAATGGAATACTACTCAGTTCTAAAGCAATGAGATACCATGGTATTAAAAAAATGGAGGAAACATATATGTGTATTATTAATCTATATAAGTTTATCCGAAAGTTTATCTGGAATCATGCAGTATGTATGATTCCAAGTATATTGCATTCTGGAAAAACCAATACTATGGAGACATTAAAAAGATCAATGATAGCAAGGGTTCAGTGGAAAGGAAGAGATAATTAGGCAGAATACAGAAGATTTTTATGGCTGTGAAACTACTCTGTATGATACTAATGTTGAATGTATTTCATTTTACATTTGTTGAAACCCGTAGAATGTACACCAAGAATTAATCCTTATAAACTGTGGAGTATGGATGATAATGATGTATTAATGTAGGTTCATCAGTTGTAACAAACGTAGTACTTTGATGGGGTATGATGGTAATGGGGAAAGGTGTGCATGTGTGGGGTAGGGTACAAAGGGAAATCTCTGTACCTTTCACTCAATTTGCTGTGAACCTAAAACTGTTCTAAAAATGAAGAAAAAATAATAATTTTTTTCTCCCAATTACTTAGAATGTTTTTGTATGTCATGGTCTTAAATTAATGTTTGAGAAGTGAATAAAACAAAATAATAAAAGCTATTCATGGCCAATCCATAGTTAATATCATACTGAATGAGCAAAAGCTGAAAGTATTCTCTTTGAAAACTAGCACAAGACAAATATGCCCTCTCTCCCCACTCCTATTGAACATAGTATGGGAATTTCTGGCCAGGGCAATCAGACAAGAGAAAGAAATAGTCTATTTAAATAGCAAGATAAGTCAAATAGTCTGTATTTGCAGATGACATAATTCTATATTTAGAAAACCCCAGCATCTCAGCCAAAAATCTCCTTAAGCTGATAAGGAAATTCAGCAAAGTCTCAGGATACAAAATAGATGTGCAAAAATCACAAGCATTCCTATACACCAATAATAGACAAACAGAGAGCCAAATCATGAATTTCTTGTAAGCTTAAGGAGTTTTTGGGCTGACAACGGGGTTTTCTGTGTTCTCAAAGCAACCCTGAATATTGCTCTAAACCTTAAGTTATTCTACTTTTTCTTAACTACTAAATTATTAGAGTATCTTACCAAAGTAATTTACAATAACACATAACACTTTCTCATTACCCATTCACTTAAGAAATACATTGTAGTTATCAAAATAATACATGTTTTAAACTCAAATGATACTAAGATGTTAAGATAAATACTAATATTAATTAAAACAAAAATTATTAGCCAGGTCACTCTATGTTCCATCCTGTGGGGGTCTGTGCCACACAGGTAAAATCATTTAAAATATTTACTGATGTATTCTGGTATTCACCTCCATATTACCAAATAACATGCTTATAATACTATTATTATGTCCCTCATAAATAATTACCTATTTATTTTATACTGTTTTATGAGGATACTATTGTCTAATTCTACCCCAACACACAGTCATTTTTCCTTTCCTTCATTTTCTCAGTATATTGAAAGACACTGAAAAAGCCTTTTCATCACAATTAAAAAAAAAAGTAATCTATATCTGCTTTGTCTCTTTTTGAAGCTGCTTCTATCTGTCCTGGGTAAACTCTAGCCAGCTGCACATCCAGGGACTGAGACATTTCCTCACCAACATTCATCTTCTAGTCTTCACCCTTTGGTGTTGGGTTTCTAGTTTTCTGTATTTTATGTCTTTGCCATTTATAACTCAATTGTCTTTTGTAGGATGCTTAGCCTGCAGTAGTTTCTTGAGAAAGGCTATATAGAAAGTACGGTTTTTGTAAAGCCTTACAAAAAGAAAAATAACTGTTGTCTCAGTCTTGGTGGTCTCTTTGTTATGGAATTCTAAATTGATAATCAATTGTTATCAGCATTCTGAAGGCATAAACAATTGATGTTATGTCTAGTATTAATCTTAAGTAGTCTGAAAATATTCTGTTCCGTTACATAAAATCTGCTTTTTGTGTTTTTTTCTTTTTGTTACTTTTACAATTATTTTCCTTATTCCCTTTGTTTCTCAAATTTTAAAATGATAGACTTTGAATAAATCACCTTTTTATTTGTGATAATAGACACTTGGTGAAATCTTTTAATTTTCACACAAATATTAATTATTTTGGATTTCTAAAAATAATTCTCTCCCATTTATTTTTCTCTGCTCACGCTTTCTTTTCTTTTTTCCTTTTTTCTGAGACAGAGTTTTGCTCTGTCACCCAGGCTGGAGTACAGTGGTACAATCTTGGCTCACTTCAGCCTCCGCCTCCCAGGTTCAAGTGATTCTAGTGCTTCAGCTTCCCAAGTAGCTGGCTTTTCAAGCATGTGCCACCATATCTGCTAATTTTTGTTTGTTTGTTTGTTTGTTTGTTTGTTTGTTTGTTTTTAGTAGAGACTGGTATTCACCATGTTGGCCAGAGTGGTCTTGAACTCCTGACCTCAAGTGATCCACCTGCCTCAGTCTCCCAAAGTGTTGAGTTAACAGTCTTGAGCCACAGCGCCTGGATATACTCACACTTTCTAAAATACGTGCAGTTGGAAACTGGACTTTCTACTATAATAGTTCATTTTTCTTTACTATTTTCTATTTCTGTCTTTTACCTTTTTACTTTCTAGGAGATAGTCTCAACATCATTATGTCATAGGCATTCATAAAATGTCTATTAATCCTTGGCTGTTGATTTGTAATTTACAGTGAAACATTAAAAGCTAATTGGAACGTGATGTTTATTTATGTGTATACGTGGATGAGATAGCTTGTTGAATGATGGAGTTCTTTCATAACGGAGTTCTGTTGTGGAACCTCAAATTGTTTATGACTGTAGTTTTTGTTACAGTTATTGTTTATTTGTTGTTTTTCCTCTGTTTATTTTTTTAAATCTTTTTAGGCCATGCAGTTTCTAGAGATGAATTTTCAAATCTCTTGCCTGGTTATATGTATCTATATGCTTTCCTACTGATTTTTGGTGAAAAACAAGCAGAACTATGATATATAACTTGTAGTTTTATTTCCTTCCTGGTGGTTACGACAGTCTTTGCCCTCACTCTCACCCTCAGCACTCAACATTGCTATCACCAGTTTTCTTGAAAGTAAGATTTCTTTGACTCAATTTTTCCTGAGAACAGCATTCCTCAATCACCTTTCCAGGAAGGGATATTCATGTATCTATATGGTTTGGAAAGGCTCTCTGTATAATAACCCCTCCTTCAGTAAAACATTGACAACTAAATCTTAAGCCTATCTACTTGAGGTACTTGGCATTTCTACCCCAGGAAACAGTCAGTGGATTTCTGTTGCACAGACATCTTACTTCTACATGTCATCTTCCTATGCAGGCACTTAACTCTCAGCTTTTTCTGTGGTGTAGGTAATTACCCCTCATCCTTCTTTCTGTCTCCAGAAAATATGTTACACTTCTCATCTATTGTCATCTCCTCTTTAGTATTCTATGTAGTTATAGATTTACACATTTATATTTTATTACTGTCATTTCAAATTACAAGACTCAGAGAGAAGTACATGTTCTGATTTTCATGCTTAATGATTTCCCTCAATTCTTGATCATTGCCTTTGTGAAATCTCCCTTTGCTCTCCCACACAAGGCCTATCAATGACCATGTCTAATGATCTCATTTAAGCTTGTTTCTCCTGGAATTAATTATATTTGCCAAGTTTTCATTTATTTTCTGAAAGTGTTTCCCCCTGGCTTTGGTTTTCATGACTGTATTCCCTATGTTTTCCTCAAAACATAGAGAAATTCTTTCCAATTACAACTTAAATTTGTCGACAAGGCAGGAATAGAAAGACTTCAGCATATTTGTAATCCCAATGTATCTGTGATGTATTATTTAAAACTCCTTGAAGATTTGGTGATGCTACTTTTTAAAATCAGCCCAATCATCCAAGGAGAGAGAATTATTGATCTATATGCACTGTTCCTTGGGTTCTAGTCAATAAAATTTAAAGAGAAACTTTATAAAAATTCTTTCTATAGTTATCTTATTTCTTTGCTTCCAAAATAACTCTGTCTCATTTGTAATGCTTCTGTTAGTGAGATAATTTTCCAATTCAATAACAATCATACTTGTGGATTAGAAAAAATATAAACCCATTTTCTTCAATGATAGCAAAATTTCAAAATTGTCCTGAGCTAGAAAGAAGAAAATCCAGGCCATTGCAATATCACAAGAATAGCATAATAAATACAACATGTGAATTAGCAAATAACAAAAAGTTTGAATATCAAGCAACTCTGTTTACTGCTTCAGAAAGAAATGTTTGGTAATATTTGCCTTAAAATTTTCATTCTCTCAATTATTGTCAATGTTAGCAAATTTAAAAATCTGTGAGGAGTGTATATATAACAAGCTAAAATAATCTAAGACTACCAAATCAACCTTTGAATCAAAATTCCTTTCCTTTGCAATGTTTGTATAGTTGTGCATTTGCTTGTTTGACAATTTTCAGTAAATAAATGTATAAAAAATAAAAACATTTTATAAATATGTCAATTTCAGTTAATTTATTCTTATGTGAATGTATTCTGAAATATTTAATATTTGACAGATGGTTAATTACAGATATGAAGTATGCTTAAGACATTTAAGACTTCTACTTATATATTTTAAATAACTACATCACACCTACCCTGATCAGTACATAGAATAATTTGTTTCACAAAATATGTATGATGGTGTTGTAAGTTCATAATACTAACTGGTAATTGCTCTTTTACTGTAAAAGTAAATAAAATTTATGACTAAGCTATGGTTATTTAAATAATAATGCATTTTTATCATGTGACTGTGTTCTTAGAATTTGTTGTAAATGGAAACATCTGTCAGATTTTCAAAAGGTAGTTACAGAACTACACTCACTATGTGGATATATTTGATATAAGCTGTAACACAGAGCTTAATTATTACAGAGAATTATTCTGCATTTTCTTTTCAAAACTGATTTATTTGACCAGAGAAATACTTTCTGTGTTGGATCATCTTCTTTTTCTGGTGGGGTTATTTTACCTGCAAAGATATAAGAAAAATGCAGAAATATCTCTTTCTGTCCATTTAAGTCACATGAACTAAAACAAAATTTTGTAATTGTAGAGGTAGTTTTTTTTAGCATGTGAAGAAATAAAATAAGTGTTTTAGACAAATTCATATTTCTAAAATCTCCTTGAAATATTACTATTTCAGCCTTCATAGAAGGCCTGCAATTTGCTATATTTATAATACATGAATCATGGCTTAGTTTATGATTTGCTACTTTTTACGGGTAAAATGCATTTTTTGAAATCGAAAATCCTTTTTCTATGGAGTGTGTCAGGATGTCATGGTAGACGGATTGATGCCAACGCCTGTTCACATACCTATTATCTATGAAGGAAAAAAAGAAAATAAGAAATATCTGCCTGAGCATTCCTTTTCATTTCCTTTTTTCAACTATTTTTCTACACCTTCTTTTCCTTTTCAGCCTGTGTTTCAGCTGCTAATCTTCTTACTCTGGAGTCTAACTGTCATTCCTTGTTTCTTAAATATCTTCTTTGAAGTCTCCTTGAATTTAACCCTGAGCCCCAAGATAACAGAGCTGCGACCTCTTCATCTCATTATTCCCCTCTTAGCATTCAGTAACAGTAACAATTCTTTTAAGCCCCATTCCTGATGATTTTCCACATTCTGTGATCTGATAGGTGACTCCACAACTTCTGTAGACCTGTTTTCATCAAGGTCATCAGTGACTTCTACTTGAGATATGCAGGGAGTCTTTTAAGTCTCCCTGTCTCTCTCTCTCATTCTCTCCTTCTCTTCCTCCCTCTTTCTCTCTGTAACATTTGGTGACATTAGGTTTTTCTTTGTGAAACTCTGTGATATCATGCTACTCGACTATTCTTTCCTATTTCTTTATCTCAATTATCAAATACCAATTTTCAGTCAACTTGGTAAATTTTCTGCTGGGATATACTCTTTAAGGGTTGGCATTCACTTAAAGTACTGCTTTGGTCTCTCTTTTTTCTTTTTATATACATTTTCTTTCTCCCAGTTGTTGACAAACATTTCTTAAGTTGCTACATTATTGTATATATTTAGTTATACCAGATAAAAATATGGCATTGACTCCAAGGTGTCAGAGCCTACTGAAGAAAGCAAACACTAAAAAGATACAATATTGTGTGATAAATGCCAGCATTATGCATGTATATTCAGGAGAATTTATTTAAAATGTATTCCAGTTAACTCCATAAGAATGACATCTGGGCCTAAGTTTAAAAAGTAGAGAAATCAATGACCAAGCGAAACAGAATGAGAGTGACTGGACAAAAGGGGAAAGCATTATGCAAAGGTTCGTTGTACATGTGTAAATAACAGGATACTTTTTGTAACTACAAGTGGATTAACATTATTATACCATTGAACACATGTAAGAGTGTTGCGAGAGATGAAAGTTAAAGAGATAGGAAAATATTAGAATATAAATGTCCTTCTGTGACATCCCAAATAGTTTGGACTTTATTCCAGCAGTGACTAATAACAACCTAACACTGTCAGGGTTAGCACTAATATTAGCTGATACTAGGTTATTATTCTGGAGGGTATATTCCTTTTTTCCTTTTTTTGAGATGGAGTCTCACTCCGTCATC
>PVKV010035645.1:0-16409 GCA_004027835.1 Alouatta palliata
CTGGCTGTTACTGATAAGAAAGGTAGATAGCTTTAGCTAGTTTGCAGAGCAAACTAGCAGTTTTATGTACAGAAGCCAAAGGCCAGCAGTTATTGTGAGGAGAGTGGGGCAGCTGTTGCAACTTATTTTAAAACATAGCTTTGTCTTTTATAAAATGGCGTTGCTCAGGTTCTAACCCTAGGCCAGCTATAGCACAATGTTTTGTCCCTGAGCAAATACTTCTGGATTTTAGCTTCTATAGCCTAATTCATTATTAGAGCTTACTTTCAGCAAAATAGTACTATGTATGTCTTTGATCCCCTTATAGGGCTATCTTTGAGGGCCATTTTATAATAAACCCTGCAAACAGAGCTCCCTTGAATTTCCAATTTTTTTCCTTCCAGTGATATTTTCATTCTGATAGGAATAAGCTCTCAGGGAAGAATTTGTTGACAGTGGTAAGATGAGCACTTTCAAGCAGGGCCTTTTCCTGATGTCTCCCAATATGAATATGAGCTTCGACCAATTATTCCAAAGCCTCTTTATTAGAGAAAGTAGATGTGTTAAAGAATACAGTGAACTATTTTGTGTTTTTCTGGACAGAGTGGATGAGTGAAATGAAAATGGTATCACTGTTCACATATATTTTATACTCATATTTAGGCTGATTGTCAGAATGTATTTTCCCACTGTTTTTTTTTTTTTTTTTTTTTTTTTTTTTTTTTTTTTTTTTTTTTTTTTTTTTTTTTTTTTTGAGATGAAGTCTTGCTTTATCGCCAGGTTGGAGAGCAGTGGTGTGATCCCGGCGCACTGCAACTTCCATTTTCCGGTTTCAAGCCATTCTTCTGCGTCAGCCTCCTGAGTAGCTGGGATAACAGGCACACACCACCATGCCTGGCTAATTTTTTTTTTATTTTTAGTAGAGACGGGGTTTCACCATGTTGGCCAGGATGATCTCGATCTCTTGACCTTGTGATCTGCCTGCCTTGGCCTCCCAAAGTGCTGGGATTACAGGTGTGAGCCACTGCGCCTGGCCCCAGAATTTTTTTTTTTATTTCTGAGTATATGTTCTATCAATGATCTTTTTATGTATATGTGTGTGTGATAAGACTACTTAATATCTACCCTTGTAGCAACTTTTAAGCATACAATACGGCATTGTTAACTATAGGCGCTACACACCATAGTAGATCTCTCGGATTTATTCATCTCATTTAATAGTGAGAATTCTTAGCTGTCTTCTTTTTCTTGCCTGCGAGCATGTACCTAGAAAAAAACATGGCAGGGTTGTAAATTTCTTATTATTTCATTGGTAACCTTATCCATACATATAAAAATTTGGTGGAAAGATAGGAGAAGCCATTTTCTATTATCTAGGCTAACTTGCAGTTATTTTTCCCATGTATGTTTAAGGGTTGTCTGTGTTTAGAACAATCTTTATCTGTTCTACTCAAAAGACAAATACGTATTAACCTGTGTTACTCTTCATAGAATCAAAGAATCTCAGAGTTTAGAAAGATCAGAGAAAAATGTCCCAGGCTCCAAACAAATACTTAGATGTCTTCTACAAATATCTCCAATCTTTGCTTGCAAACTTTCAGTTACTAAGGTAGCCTTTTTTGTTGGGGAAAAGGAAAATTAATGAGAAGTAACAAAATGTTTCCTTTTTTATTTGCTTTTGTACTTTGGATGTTTTGTCCCCTCCAAATCTCAGGTTGAAATGTGACCTCCAATGTTGGCAGCAGGGCTTAGTGCCTGGTGTTTGAGTCATGGAGGCAGATTCCTCATGAATGGCTTAATGCTGTCCTTGCAGTAAGGACAGTTCTCACTCTGTGAGTTCACATGAGATCTGATGGTTTAAAAGAGCCTAGAACTGCTTCGCTCTCTCCCTTCTCCCTCCCTCGCCTTGTGACATGCCTGCTCCCTGTTTGCCATCAGCCATGAGTAAAAGTTTCCTGATGTTCTGACCAGAGGCAGATTCCAGCACTATGCTTCTTATACAACCCACAAAACTATAATCCAAAATAAACCTCTTTTCCTTATAAATTACCCAGCCTCAGGTATTCCTTTATGGCTACGCAAAACAGACTACCACATAAAGTTGGTATTGAGGAGTGGGCCACCTGCTATAAAGATACCTATAAAGATAAAGGGCTTAGAAGAAGACAGGAAGAAGAAGAAAAGTTTGGAACTTGCTAAAGACTGGTTAAGTGGTTGTGACCAAAGTGCTGGTAGAAATATGGACAGTAAAGACCAGGCTGATGTGGTCTCCAGTGGAGATGAGAAAGTTGTTGGGAATAAGAGTAAATGTCATGTTTATTACAACTGAACAAAGAACATGGCTGCATTGTAGGCATGTCTTAGAGCTTTGTGGAAGATTGAACTTAACAGTGATAACTTAGGGTATCTGGAGGAATACCTTAGGGTAACTTAGGGTATCTGGAGGAAATTTCCAAGCAGCAAAGTGTTCTGGCATAGCTACTTCTAACAGCCTATGATCAGATTAGGAGCAAAAAGAAACTAACTTAAAGTTGGAACTTGTAATTACAAGGGAAGCAGAGCATGAGAATTTGTAGCCTGACATTGTGGTAAAAAGGAAAAAGAATTTCCAGGAGAAGAATTTAAGTTGCCCGGGGAGCAACCACTTGCTAGAGAGATTTGCATGACAAAAAGAGAATCAAGTGCTAATAATCACAGCAAGGAAAAAAGGGTCTCAAAGACATCTGAAAGATCTGAATGGCCCCATCACAGGCCCAGAGGCCTAGGAAGAAAGAATGATTTTGAGGGCCAGGGCCAAAGCCCCACCCCTCTGCTCAGCCTCAGGATACTGCTTCTCATATCCCCCCTTCTCCAGCCTTAATGTCAGTTCAAAGGGCCCCAGATACAGCTCAGCCTGCCTCTTCAGAGGGTACAAGCCATAAGGCTTTGCAGCTTCCACATGGTGTTAAGTCTGCAAATTCACATAACACAAGAGTGGAAGAAGCTTCGTTGCTACCACCCAGATTTCAGAGGATATATGGGAAAGTCTGGGTGCCCAAGGAGAAGACTGCTGCAAGGGTGAAGCCCCTGCAGAGAAAATTTACTAGGGAGTGCCAAAGAGAAATGTGGGGTTGGAGCTTCGATACAGAGTACTCACCAAGGCACTGCCTAGTGGAGCTGTGGGAAAAGGGTTGCCATACCCTAAACCCAAGAATAGTAGGTTCTACTGGCATCTTGCACCCTGATCTTGGAAAAGCCACAGGCACTCAACTCAGATTGTGAGAGCAGCCACAAGGGCTGCACCCTGCAAAGCCACAGAAGTGGAGTTGCCCAGGGTTTTGAGAGCCCACCCATCACAATAGTTTGCCCAGGATGGACAAAGTTTGCCTTGACATGGAGTCAAGGATTGTGTTGGAGTTTTAAGATTTAATGTCTGTCCTGCTGGATTTTATACTTGTGTGGAGCCTGTTACCCCCTTCTTTTGGCAATTTCTCCCTTGCCCAATGCCTTTACCACCATTGTGTCTTAGAAGTAAATAACTTGTTTTTGATCTTACTGGTTCATAAGTGAAAGGAAGTCACCTTGAGTCTCAGATGAGACTTTGGACTTTGGACTTTTGAGTAATGCTGGAATAAATTAAGACTTACGGAGATGATTGGGAAGGGATGATTGTATTTTGCAATATGAGAAGAACATGAGATTTAGGAGTCCAGGGGAAGAATGATATGGTTTGGTTATTTTGTCCTCTCCAAATCTCATACTGAAATGTTAGAGGTGGACCTAGTGAGAGGTGTTTGGCTTATGGGGACAGATCCCTCATGAATGGCTTGGTGCTGTCCTTGTGGTAATGAGTGAGTTCTCACTCTATGAGTTCATGCACTATCTGGTTGTTGAAGAGCTCCACATCTTCCTCCTCTCTCTATTACTCCTCTCTTACCATTTGACATGCCTGATACTCCTTCACCTCTAGCCATAAGTAAAAGCTTCCTGAGATTTTAACCTGAAGCAGATGCCAGCACTATGCTTCTTCTACAGCCTATAGAACTGTGAGCTGAATAAACCTCTATTCTGTGTAGATTACTAGCTTC
Source organism: Alouatta palliata (assembly GCA_004027835.1). Taxonomy (NCBI): domain Eukaryota; kingdom Metazoa; phylum Chordata; class Mammalia; order Primates; family Atelidae; genus Alouatta; species Alouatta palliata. Next base: position 4,047 of record PVKV010035645.1, read on the forward strand.
AAGTATTCCTTTACAGCAATGTGAAATGGACTACCACAGATACACTCTGCCCTCTTTTTAAAAATGTATTTATTTTAATTTTTTAGTTGCACAGATTTTTGGGGAATAGCTGGTATTTAGTTTCATGAGTAAGTTCTTTGTGGTGATCTGTGAGATTTTGGTGCACCCATCACCCAAGACACTGCCTTCTTTTCTATGACAGGCCTTCAGATGCTTAAATATAAATCTCATGACTTCTTCTAAGTCTTCTCTTTCCCCAGGTAAACACATTCTATAAGGAATATCATTTTCTCCCTCTGCCATTTTTCTGTCCTGGCCCAAAATAGGAATTTTCACCTTCCAGAGATATTGAGAAGGAATGTTTTCCTTGTTCCTGGTCCCCTGTCATTATTCTTCTCAAAGGCTCAGGAGCACCTTATCTAACTAGGGAGATTGATAAAGTCCTGAACAGGTGAGGCCGAGCCCTTGATCAGCCATCTTTTTGGCTAACCTGCTAGAAAGATGAATATGTTCACTTCTGTTCCTGCTTCCACATGGTGATGCCTGGCGAGAGCCTGGTACTGCCTTCTAGAGGCACAGTTAATGGACCTTCTCTGTCATTGCTGTTGGTGTTAAACAGTTACAAGGCAGACCACAGATGGGCCTTCAGAGGGGCTGGGTCATTGTCTCTCCTGTAGGTTTCATCCTTTCAAGTATAGCTGCCAAAATATAGATGCTGCAGGTCCAAGCCACATTCGTAAATCCAGTATTGCCAACAATAAAAATAATAGTTTTAACTCCTGTGTTTGCATTTCTCAATTGTGTCTAAACTTGAATAAGGAAAGAATGCAATTATTATTCGCTGAGGAAAACACCCAACATATTTCAATATACCACATACATCATGGCTTCTAGTCTTTTGAACACTCTCCAGTGTGTCAGAGTCCCATCCCAGTGTGCTTGCCAGAACTGAACAAAACAATGAAGTGTGGATAGACAATGTAGATAATTCCCTGTGTTCTGGACACTAAAGCTTTTCAGCTAAATACCTGAGTCATAGATACTTTAAAAACATAGAGCCTGGATAATTTATAAAGATGTTATATTTTACTTGACTAGGATCTCCCAAAGAAAATAGGGAAAGCAGCTCCGCTGAAAGCCCAGTGGGCCACCACTAGCTTCCTCCCTGCCCTGACACTTTCAAATAGGCCTCTCACTTCTGAAAGCCAGGCATTAACAAGGGTTTTGGTCCCCCATGGTAGAGACCTGTACAGAGGAAAGGTACAGACCGTAAAGTTCTGTCACTTCCATTTCTTGGGAGCTGGCTTCAGGGTTCTTTCTGATTTCACAGCGTTGAAAGAAGGTGTTTCATTTAGTTTCCAAACCACAGGGAACTGGAACTGTGGGGACGTTTTTGATCCTGTGGTTTGTCAGTCATACCATTCTCTTTTCTGGGCTCACTGTGCCATGATGCAAGAGCTGCTGTCTATATTCAGGAAGCTGGTCATTTCTGCTACTCATTTGACTAAAATATCAAGCAAGCTGTGGATTCCTTCAATCTTGGAATAAATTCCTTTAATAAAACTTAAAAAAGTATGTGGGGGTTGAAGGGAAGGAATTATTCTCTTTAGTGAAGGCAAACACAGTGATTTCTAAAATCTCTGAGGTCTAGATGGAGATTGCTCAGTGTAGAGGGGATTCTCATCTGATTTAGAGTCTCCTCCCTCTGTTTTCCCTGGGAGCCTTCCATATTGAACCTCCTGCTGCCACCACATTCAACTCCAGGGCTACATGTGCCCCATTTTTAGAGTTGTTCTAGTTTAGGTTCCCTCAAAAGCAGAGCCTAGGGCAAGAACTTGGGTGCAGTTAGTTTATTTGGAGGCAATCTCAGAAAACATACATGAGGGATTAGGCAGTGAGATGCAAAAGGGAGAAAAGCCAATAATGGATGTGTTAACGAGCAAGTTACTGCTGCAGTTACGTTGGTCTCCGTCCTACCGGATATCCTCTAGAAAACTGTGAAATACACCTCCAGATTCACTCACAAGTCAAAAGAGGCTAGGGCATTTTCCCAGTGACTCCCACCCCCATGGGCCCAGGGCTAGCCTGGAGGAATTAAATTCCCTGGCCATCTAGACTATACCTTTTTGTTTAGAGCAAACTCCTTTAACTAGAAGGCCCCATCAGAGAAGAAGGGAGCAGCAGGTATCTGGACTGGGAAGCTGTGATGGAATGGCAGACACCGTCTTGTCTGGTAGCAGGTACACTCAGGTAAGGCTAGCAGATGAGGTGCAGCATCCGTGGTGTCTGATGTAAAACCCCGGGAGCCTACATGAAGGTGAAAAACATCCTGCTTTTCTTGCTTTCCATTAGTTCAGATGAAAGAGGCTACTGTTTAAAAAATCTACTCCTCCAAGATATTAAGATGGAATAAGAAATAAAGGAAATAAAAACATACAAAGAAACATAATAGACCAGGTCCTGAAATACAGGTTGCTGATCCCCAGTAACTGTACACTCTCTTCAAGGAGAGTACCAAAGTGCCTGCTTCCCTCTAAGCACCTATCTGTGTCCCCACAGTGAACGCATTCTACCTTTTGCCACACAGGATGACAGATTCTTGTCATTTTTATTGTCAAGGTCCAATGGACCACTCAGCCTCCTTCCTTAGCTGGTTTTGGTTTTCTTGTCTGAGAATAGCTTGTGCATATTTTTCTTGTAACAGCTTATAATATTTGCTCACCAAAACCATGGTCTCTAGAGCTAGATATCTCCGTTGGAATTTTGGCTCTTGATGTGTTGTACAAATTTAGGCAAGCTGCTTAATTGCTTTATGCCTCGGTTTTTTTCACTTGTAAAACAGAGATCACGAAAGAATCCAATCATTAAAATTGTAAGGGTTTAATGAGTTAATATAGAAACCATGCCTGGTACATAAACACACCATATAAATATTGAATGTTCTTCTTTTTATGATTATTAGACTGTAGTTTACACATAGGTAACATCTCCCCTTTCAGCTTAACATAATGAAGTGGCTTTCCATTTTAGAGCCACTCTGTAATGCCAGAACTACTCAGTAGCCACAGCCTGCACTCAGAATCAGGGCTTACACAGTAAGAAGGTCTTTCTAATGGTGAAAACATTACTGGGCTGGAGTGAGTGGCTAGGGTTTCATTCCTTTCTTTAACGTGTGTGAATTTAGCCAAGTCTAGCAGAATCTTTTCTAGCCTTCCCTAACACTCTTAAGTTGGAAGACAGATTTGCCACTCCTGGACTGGAACTGCTTGCCACAGGCAGAAATTCCCATCTTTAAACATGTTTGTCTGCTCTGCGGCTTCAGGTAGGCCAAAGTAGAACTTTCCCTTGATGCTTCCCAAAGACAGTGCTATGATCAAGATGGCTGACTTTCCAGCCCAGCACTCTCCTCCTCCACAAGAGAGGAACAAAACAGCAAATAGACAACTACATGTTGAATAGAGTATCTAAGAAATTCTTGTTGAAATTTAGCAAGAACGTGATGAAGATCCTCTGAGAAACAGAAACTTGAGATGGCAGCATAGAGGGGAAGGCAAAGCACCCAGCTGGGATTGACTTAGAGCCAAGAAGGATTCACCATTTTTAGGAAAAGGTAAACAAGAGATTCTCAACAGTCCACATTCCCACCATGGATGCCCACAATATTATCTACAAGAGAGCCCCACAGCCCTTACAGATTGTAAGCCCAGTAGAGGGAATTGCCTGGAATCCACGTGACTGCACTTTTCCAAAAATTTATGCTATATGCTTCCCACTCCCTGGGATCCAGGCTGCTGCACCATAGTTCAATTTTGAGAGTGAGGTCACTAGCAGAGTACATCTTTCCCTGGAGCTTAATAACCCGTGTATCTTTACATCCCTAGGGTGTCACTGACACCCCACCCAGAAGGCTGCAGCAACGTAACACCAGCTGAACGCAGCAGTGCATCCATGACACAGCATCTGAGCTCACACAGAGCCCTACACACCAGACACAAGACAATCCAGCACAGCAGGAGGTTGCACCTAGGGCAAAGGGAGCAAACATAGGCACTCCCCAGAGCCTCAAAACTACACACCTGCAACCTTGCCCCCTGCAGCAGCAGAGCTGCTGCACATGCACACATGCCACTCAAGAGCCAGAGGGTTGGCCTGCTTGGGGCCCACTGCTGCTGCTGGCAACCCCATTCCTCCAGTGGCAGAGCCACTAGCATGTACATGCACCCCAACCCAATACTAGGTGCTCAGTTTCTCCACCACAGCTTCCAAGAACAACTGCAGCCTAAGCCATTGAGGCACTCACAGATACCAGTGACATTTATTACAGCCAAAAAAAAAATAGAGAATACACTATTATGCCCACTCAGAACCAAAGCCAAAGCACTCTACCCAACCAAAGCTATAGGATACATCTAAAGGAAAAAGTCTCCCTATAGAACTGTTTCATACAACTGGAAGAAGCAACTGCCTCACCAGATGCACAGATATTAACATAGAAACAGCAGAAACAAGAAAAAGCAAGAAAATATGACAACTCCAAAAACACAATAATTCTCCAATAACAGATCCTCCAAACAAGGAAATGTAGGAAATGACTAAAAAGGGATCCAAGATAATGATCTTAAGTAAACTGAGATATGCAAGAACATAGACAATTCAACAAAATTAGAAAAACAATTCATGATCTGAATAAGAAATCCAACAGACAAATAGAAAAATATCGTTTTAAAAAACAAAACAGAGGCCGGGCACAGTGGCTCAAGCCTGTAATCCCAGCACTTTGGGAGGCCGAGGCGGGTGGATCACAAGGTCAAGAGATCGAGACCATCCTGGTCAACATGGTGAAACCCCATCTCTACTAAAAACACAAAAATTAGCTGGGCTTGGTGGCGCGTGTCTGTAGTCCCAGCTACTCGGGAGGCTGAGGCAGGAGAATTGCTTGAACCCAGGAGGCGGAGGTTGCGGTGAGCCGAGATCGCGCCATTGCACTCCAGCCTGGGTAACAAGAGCGAAACTCCGTCTCAAAAAAAAAACAAAACAAAACAGAAATCTTGGAACTCAAGAATATAATGAATAAAATAAAAATACATATATGTATATATATAATAGAAAACTTCAACGATAGAGTAGATCAAGCAGAAGAAAGAATTTCTGAACTTGAAGACCATTTTTTTCAATAAACTGGTCAGACCAAAAAATAATGGTAATAATAAAAAGAAAAAAGATTTTAAAAGAATGAAGAAAGACTATGGAATGCCATTAAGCAAACAAATGTTCACACAATGGGAATTTTAGAAAGAGAAGGAATAGAAAAAGACATAGATAACCTATTTACTTAAATAATAGCTGAAAATGTTCCAAGTCTTGGAAGAGATATGGACATCCACATACAGAAAAAGATTCCCAAAAAGATTCAACACAATCCTCTCCAAGATGCATTATAATCAAACTGTTAAAAGATAAAAAGGACCAGGTGTGGTGGCTCACTCCTGTAATCCCAGCACTTTGAGAGGCCAGAGCAGGTGGATCACTTGAGGTTAGGAGTTCAAGACCAGCCTGACCAACATTGTGAAATTCCATCTTTACTAATAATACAAAAATTAGCTAGGCGTGGTGGTGGGCACCTGTAATCCCAGCTACTCAGGAGACTGAGACAGGAGAATTGCTTGAACACAGGAGGCAGAGGTTGCAATGAGCTGAGATCACACCACTGTACTCCAGCCAAGGCGACAGAATGAGACTCTGTCTCAAAAAAAAAAAAAAAAAGATAAAAAGAGAATTTTGAAAAACACAAGAATAAAGCATCAAGTTACATATAAGGAAATCCACAGCAGACTAACAGCAGAGTTCTCAGAAGAAACATTATAGTCCAGGAAATAATGGGACAATATATTCAAAGAGCTGAAAGAAGTCATGTACCAGACAAGAATACTAGACCTAGTAAAGCTATCCTTCAAAAATCAAGGAGAAATAAATCCTTTTTTAGAGAAACAAAAACTGAGGGAATTCATTACTACTAGACCAACCATATAAGAAACGTTTTAGGGATTCCTACATCTGGAAATGAAAGAATAATATCTATCTTCATGAAAAAACACAAAAGTATAAAATTCACTGGTAGAGCAGATGTACAAATAAGAAAGAAAAAGGGGTACAGATCCAAGATGGCTAAATAGGAACAGTTCTGGAGTGCAGCTCCCAGAGAGAACAACACAGAGCGTGAGTGATTACCGCATTTCCAAACAAGATTTCACTGCCCACAGACCAGGAGATTCCCAGGCTGAAAAGTGCCACGTGTAAGGGTTATTGCTGAGTTTAAAATGAGGAAACTGAGGCTAGTATAAGAAAATGAAAAATTAATTTATTTAGCTACTGGGCGAGGTTTTATGGTTTGGGAGGGGATTAGAGAAGTTGCGCTTAATTTTTTAGGGCAAGGGGTTTTATAGGGAGTGAAGGCATTTAACTGAGAATTGAGGAGACAAAGTATAAGGCACTTGATTGGATATTGGAACACAGGACATGGAGGAGGCAAGCTGCCACTAGTGGGCAGGCAGGATTTTTGGTGAGCGGGCTGCTTTGGGGGAAAATGACTTTGATGGGGCAAAGTGCTTATTGGGCAAGGCAGTGCTATTAGGCAAGAAAGTGCTATTGGGCAAGAAAGTGCTATTGGGCAAGGTTTGTTGGGGCTTTTTGAAAATTTTTGGGCAGGGGTTTTCAGTGGCAGGCTAGGTGTTGGGTGTGGAGTTTGCTTCAGGGGTGGGTGTTGGGGAGGCTATGTGGAGGAGTTAAATGTTGACTGTGGAGTGGCGACGTAATTCCCAGATGCTGGGAGGAATGGGCGTGTCTGAGCTCCCGGCGAGGCAACCGGCCTTACACCATGAGTTTCCAGCACAGCTGTTTCAGCCAGTGCAGTGAGTCTTCGCACAAAAACTCACACAAATCTGGGCAGCCGTTTACGGGCACCTGGAATGCCTGGGAGACAAAGCTACCCATTCAACTGAAAAAGAAGGGGCTGAAACAAGGAGCTTGGCTCAGTGGGTCACACCCCCACAAAGACCAGCAATCTGAAATGCTCTGGATTGAGAGTTTCATAGCAAGTGCAGCTGGACCCGGGATGATCCAGCTCTGTGGGGGGAAGGGTGTCCGCCATTACTGAGGCAGTCCACCACCACCAAGGCAATCTGCCATTACTGAGACAGTCTGCCATTACCGAGGCAATCTGCCATTACCGAGGCAGTCCGCCATTACCGAGGCAGTCCGCGACTACTGAGGCAGTTCACCATTACTGAGGCAGACCACCATTACCATACCTCTGAAAACAAAACTGCAAGGAAGTTCACACAGCAGCTGGGCAGAGCCCATGGCAGCTCAGCAACACCTCTGCAGGCAGACTGAGACTAGGCTACCTCCTCACTGGGCAGGGCATCTCTGAAAAAAGGCAGCATCATGTCTTCAACTTATAAATAAAGTCTCACCTTCCCAGGACAGGGCACCTGGGAAAAAGGTGGTTATGAGTTCTGCTGCAGCAGACCTAAATGTACCTGTCCAGCAGATCTGAATGGAACAACAGAGCTCCCAGCACAGCATTTGAGCTCCTATAAGGGACAGACTATCTCCTCAAGCAGCTCCACGACCCCTATATAACCAAAGAAACACCTTATAAAGGAGAGCTCAGGCTGACATCTGGCGGGTATCCTTCTGAAACAAAGATAACAGAAGAAGCAACTGGCAGTGACCCTTACTGTTCTGCTACCACCCTAGATGATTCTCAGGCAAGCAAGGTCTGGAGTGGACCTCCAGGAGTCCTACAGCAGAGGGGCCTTACTGTTAGAAGGAAAACTAAAAAACAAATAACTTCAACATCAACGAAAAGAACATCCACTCAGAATCCCCATCCAAAAGTCACCAACTACAAAGACCACAGGTAGATAAATCCACAAAGATGGGAAGAAATCAGTGCAAAAAGGATGAACACACCCAAAACCAGAACTCCTCTCCTCCTCCAAGGGATCACAACTCCATACCAGCAAGGGAACAAAGCTGGATGGAGAATGAGCCTGATGAATTGACAGAAATGGGCTTCAGAAGGTGGGTAATAACAAACTTCTCTGAGCTAAAAGAATATGTTCTGACCAAATGCAAAGAAATTAAGAACCTTGGAAAAGGCTTGACGAAATGCTAATGAGAATAATCAGCTTAGAGAAGAATATAAATGAATTGATGGAGCTGAAAACACAACATGAGAACTTCGTGAAGCATACACAAGTTTCAACAGCTGAACAGACCAAGCAGAAGAAAGGATATCAAAGATTGAAGATCAACTCAATGAAATAAAATGAGAAGGCAAGATCAGAGAAAACTGAATGAAAAGAAATTAACAAAGCCTCCAAGAACTATGGGATTATGTGAAAAGACCCAATCTACGTTTGATAAGTGTACCTGAATGTGACAGAGAGAATGAACCCAAGCTGGAAAACACTCTTCAGGATATTATCCAGGAGAATTTCCCCAACCTAGCAAGGCACACCAACATTCAAGTCCAGGAAATACAGAGAACCACAAAGATATTCCTCAAGAAGAGCAACCCCAAGGCACATAATGGTCAGATTCACCAGGGTTGAAATGAGGGAAAAATTGCCAAGGGCAGCCAGAGAGAAAGGTCAGGTTACCCAAAAAGGGAAGCCCATCAGACTTACAGCAGGTCTCTTGGCAGAAACCCCATAAGCCAGAAGAGAGTGGGGGCCAATATTCAACATCGTTAAAGGAAAGAACTTTCAACCTAGAATTTCATATCCAGCCAAACTAAACTTCATAAGCAAAGGAGAAAGAAAATCCTTTATGAACAAGCACTTGCTGAGAGATTTCATCACCACCAGGCCTGCCTTAAAAGAGCTACTGAAAGAAGCACTAAACATGGAAAGGAACAACCAGTACCAGCCACTCCCAAAATGTAACAAATGGTAAAGAGCATGGACACAATGAAGAAACTGCATCAAATAATGGCAAAACAACCAGCTAGCAACAAAATGTCAACATCAAATTCACACAAAACAATACTAACCTTAAATGTAAATGGGCTAAATGCTGCAATCAAAATACACAGATTGGCAAATTGCATACAAAGTCAAAACCCCTCTGTGTGCTGTATCCAGGAAATCCATCTCACATGCAAGGATACACATAGATTCAAAACAAAGGGATGGAGGAAGATTTACCAAGCAAATGGAGAGCAAAAAAAAGCAGGAGTTGCCGTCTTAGTCCCTGATAAAATAGACTTTAAATCAACAAAGATCAAAAGAGATAAAGAAGGGCATTACATAATGGTAAAAGGATCAATGTACAAGAAGAGCTACTGATCCTAAATAGATATGCACCCAATACAGGAGCACCCAGATACATAAAGCAAATTCTTAACGACCTACAAAGAGACTTAGACTCCCACACAATAATAGTAGGAGACTTTAACACTGCACTGTCAATATTAGACAGATCAACAAGACAGAAAATTAACAAGGATATCCAGGACTTGAACTCAGATCTGGACAAAGCTAAAAGACATCTACAGAACTCTCCACCCCAAATCCACAGAATATATATTCTTCTCAGCACCACATCACACCTACTCTAAAATTGACCACATAATTAAATCACTCTTCAGCAAATGCAAAAGAACGGAAATAATAGCAAACAGTCTCTCAGACCACAGTGCAATCAAACTAGAATTCAGGATTAAGAAACTAACTCAGAACTGCACAACTTCACAGAAAATGAACAACTGGCTCTTGAATGTCGACTGGATAAACAATGAAATGAAGGCAGAAATAAAGATGGTCTTTGAAACCAATGAGAACAAAGACACAATGTACCAGAATCTCTGAAACCAATTTAAAGCAGTGTCTAGAGGGAAATTTATAGCAATAAGTGACCACATGAGAAGCAAGGAAAGATCTAAAATCAACACCCTATCATCAAAATTGAAAGAGCTGGAGGAGCAAGATTAAAAAAAAAACTCAAAAGCTGGCAGAAGACAAGAAATAACTAAGATCAGAGGAGAACTGAAGGAGATAAAGACAAAAAAAATCATCAAAAAATCAATAAATCCAGGAGCTGTTTTTTTTAAAAGATCAACAAAATAGACCACTAGCCAGATTAATAAAAAAAGAAAGAGAGAAGAATGAAATAGATGCAATAAAAAACCATAAAGGAGATATCACCACAGATTTCACAGAAATACAAACTACCATCAGAGATTACTACAAACAACTCTATGCACAGAAACCAGTAAACCTGGAAGAAATGGATAAATTCCTGGACACTTGCACCCTCCCAAGTCTAAACCAGGAAGAAGCTGAAACCCTGAATAGACCAATAACAAGGGCTGAAGTTGAGGCAGTAATCAATAGCCTACCAACCAAAAAAAGCCCATTCTAACTGTGATGGATTCATAGCCAAATTCTACCAGACATAAAAAGAGGAGCTGGTAGCACTCCTTCTGAAACTATTACAAACAATCCAAAAAGAGGGAATCCTTCCCAAATCATTTTATGAGACCAACATCATCCTGATACCAAAACCCAGCAGAGACTCAACAAAAAAACTTCAAGCCAATATCTATGATGAACATAGATGCAAAAATCTTCAATATAATACTCGCAAACTGATTTCAACAGCACATCAAAAAGCTTATCCATCACTATCAAGTAGGCTTCATCCCAGGGATGCAAGGCTGGTGCAACATACACAAGTCTATAAACGTAATATACCACATAAACAGAACCAAAGACAAAAACCACATGATTATCTCAATAGATGCAGAGAAGACCTTCAACAAAATTCAACAGCCCTTTGTGCTAAAAACTCTTAATAAACTAGGTATCAACAGAACATATCTCAAAATAATAAAAGCTATTTACGACAAGCCCACAGCCAATATCATAGTGAATGGGCAAAAACTGGAAGCATTCCCTTTGAAATCTGGCACTAGACAAGGATGCCCTCTCTCACTACTCCTATTCAATATAGTATTGGAAGTTCTAGCCAGATGCCCTCTCTCACTACTCCTATTCAGTATAGTATTGGAAGTTCTAGCCAGAGCAATTAGGCAAGAAAAAGAAATAAAAAGTATTCAGTTAGGAAAGGAGGAAGTCAAATTATCTCTATTTGGAGACAACGTGATTGTATATTTAAAGCACCCCATCGTCTCAGCCCATAATCTCCTTAAACTGATAAGCAACTTCAGCAATGTTTCCACATACAAAATCAATGTGCAAAAATCACAATCATTCCTATACACCAATAACAGACTTAAAGACAGCCAAATCAAGAACGAACTGCCATTCACAATTGCTACAAAGAGAATAAAATACCTTGGAATACAACTAACAAAGGATGTAAAGGATCTCTTCAAGGACAACTACAAACCACTGCTCAAGGAAAGAAGAGAGGACACAAACAGATGAAAAAACATTCCATGCTCATGGTTAGGAAGAATCAGTATTGTGAAAATGGCCATACTGCCCAAAGTAATTTACAGATTCAACACTATCCCCATCAAGCTACCTATGACCCTCTTCACAGAACTGGAAAAAAACCACCTTAAACTTCATATGGAACCAAAAGAGAGCCCACATAGCCAAGACAATACTAAGCAAAAAGGACAAAGCTGGAGGCTTCACACTACCTGACTTCAAACTATACTACAAGGCTACTGTAATCAAAACAGTATGGTACTGGTACCAAAACAGAAATATAGACCAATGGAACAGAACAGAGGCCTGGGAGGCAACACTACATATCTACAACCATCTGATCTTTGACAAACCAAGAAAAACAAGCAATGGGGAAAGGATTCCCCGTTTAATAAATGTTGTTGGGAAAACTGGCTAGCCATGTGCAGAAAGCAGAAACTGGACCCCTTCCTGATACCCTACACTAAAACTAACTCCAGATGGATTAAAGACGTAAACACAAGACCTAACACCATAAAAATCCTAGAAGAAAACCTAGGCAGACCATTCGGAACATAGGCATAGGCAAGGACTTCAAGACTGAAACACCAAAAGCATTGGCAACAAAAGCCAAAATAGACAAATAGGATCTAATTAAACTCCAGAGATTCTGCACAGCAAAAGAAACAATCATTAGAGTGAACTGGCAACCAACAGAATGGCAAAAAATTTTGCAATCTACCCATCTGTGAAAGGGCTAATATCCAGAATCTACAAAGAACTAAAACAGATTAAAAAAAAAAAAAAAAAAAAAAAAAAAAAAAAAAAAAAAAAAAAAAAAAAAAAAAAAAAAAAAAAAAAAAAAAAAAAAAAAAAAAAAAAAAAAAAAAAAAAAAAAAAAAAAAAAAAAAAAAAAAAA
>PVKV010035646.1:0-16407 GCA_004027835.1 Alouatta palliata
TGATAGACTGGACAGGGAAAATGTGGCACATATACACCATGGAATATTATGCAGCCATCAAAAACGATGAGTTCGCATCCTTTGTAGGGACATGGATGAACCTGGAAACCATCATTCTCAGCAAACTGACACAAGAACAGAAAACCAAACACCACATATTCTCACTCATAGGCGGGTGTTGAACAATGAGAACACATGGACACAGGGAGGGGACCATCTCACACTGGGGTCTGTCGGGGGAAAAAGGGGAGGGACAGCGGGGGGTGGGGAGTTGGGGAGGGATAGCATGGGGAGAAATGCCAGATATAGGTGATGGGAAGGAAGGCAGCAAATCACACTGCCATGTGTGTACCTATGCAACAATCTTGCATGTTCTTCACATGTACTCCCAAACCTAAAATGCAATAAAAAAAAAATATATATATATAAACAATATGCCAGAATAAGTTATAAAAAGATAATCTTGCTAAAACAAATGAAAACACTAATAAAAATATTAGTAACACTACTCAATCTGCTTAAAAGAAATAAATTCAAAAGTCATTTGCATGTAGCAGAACGAAAAAGAAAACTGAAGAACAGTAAGCAGCACTTAAGATCAAGGTACTTCCTAGGGCAGCAGATAATGGACAAAGAGCTGAGGGATGAGTCTGAAGGCCAAGATTGGACAGATGTGGCCTCAGGCCAGAAGCAGATAGAGAAATGAAGGGGAGACCCTGTGTAACTCATAAAGCTGCTAAGGACTGCTGTTGCACTGGGGCGAGCACAGAAAATCAACACCAAGACAAAAGTGTGCCAAATTGCAGGGTCTTTATTGCTGGCGGCCACGGAGGACTCATGTCTTTCCAACCAGTGGCCCCGAGCTCAGGGAGAGCAAGGCATTTCAGCTGCAAAACCACATCCTTGTTCAGGGGGGCACAGGGGTGTGCAAGGCAAGCTGTCTGTACAGAAGCTAAAGTTAGCAGTTTGTTGCAAGGGGAGGGGGTAGCAGTGGAAATTTTTATCTTTAACACTTCTGAGAATTGCAGTACAATAACAGTTCTGAGAACTACACCTCTGCCCAGGGCCCAGGTGGCTTCTCTATAAGACGGCAGTGCTTAGCCTTCTGTTTTAGCCCCTATCTTACTGCAAAGTATATGAATTATAGGGCACAAGTGGTAAGGAATCAATGGGTAATGTGCATAGAAAGAAATGTGGAAGACTGAAGACATAAAATTATAAAGCATATACAAAACCAGCCTAACATTGAAGACAATAAACTAATAAGTGAATTAGAAATAACATCTTTAAGAATCTAAAAAATGAAAACTATTTTATAGTGATTACAAAACAATAAATTATTTTGAGAACCTAGAAATAATAAGAATCTAGAAAATGAAAACTATTATATAGTGATTACAAAATAATGGTGCAACCATTACCATAAATAAGTTTTACAACATTTTATCTCCTTAAGTAAGATCTCTCATGCCCATTTACACTTAATCCATGTTCAATACTTAGACCTAGACAATGAGTAAACTACTTTGTCTTTATGAATTTGATGTTTCTGGACTCTTCGTATAAACAAAATTATACAATGTGTGGTCTCTTACATTTGTCTTCTTTCACTAGCCATGATGATTTTGAGATTTATCCATTATTGAGTGGTCCCTGCAGTAGGGCAGGCTGGTGCTTGGCTTTCCCACTTTGGGAAGTTGGCCTCTGCTGCTCAGTCAGGGAGGGACAGCAATGGGAAGGATGCAGTGGCTCTAAGTGGGTCTGGAGTTCTGAGAAGTGCAAATGGAACAGCTGCCCACTGGAGGCTGGGGAATTGGGGGAGCAAGACCTAAACCCATTTCCAGTTCTGCCACTGAGCGCCCAGGGTTTAGATCATCATGGCAGATCAGAAGTAGGACTGGGTTGCAGCTCCAATTTGGACAGACTGAGTAGCACAAGGAAGACGACATTGTGAATTTTAGCTCCAGATCCTCTGCAAGAACAAACCAGCAATCCCAAGGACTCAAAGACTCTCTGAAGGAAGCAGACTGCTCCCACAGGACCTAGGAGACACCCCAAATACTGTGAGTGCCCCAACTGTAGAAGTGGGAAAGGGAGCCTCCTCTCCCAAACATACACCTCCCACTAGAGAAACTGTAGGTCTGTTTGTGGGAGAAGTTTATGATCTTACTTGGAGCCTAGTCAATTTAGAGAGTCAAGCAAAGTACATGGGTAGAGGAAGCAGCAGAAAGGCCTTGGGAGCTTGCTGAGTTCCCAGGTAGGCCATTCCTTTCTGGTACCACAGGGATCCCAGGAGGGAGGTCAGAGGAGTGGGAGGAAAAAATGCCACAAGGAGAAGGAAATCTCCAGCTGAACTCTGTAATAATTTGAATGGGGTGAGAAGCTTCCTGGCCAGAACTCAGAGAAGGGTGCAAATCCGGTGTGCAGACTTCACAGGTAGGGGGAAGAACCAAGCCCTTTTCTTTCGCAGCTGGGAGGTGGGTAGCCTGCGGAAAGTTCCCAAGTCTGGATAGCCCACCACCTGGAAACAGATTTGGGGCCATTGTGGAGCAGTGTGAGTGAGACCAGCCCTTCAGTTTGCATGGGAACTGGGTGAGGCCATGACTGCCAGCTTTCCCTTACTTCCCTGACAACCTGCATTACCTAGCAGAGGCAGCCATAATCCTCCTAGGTACACAACTCCATTGAGCTGGGATCCTCACCCCTATCCCCAAATGCAGCAGCAGCAAGACCCACTCAAGGAGAGTTCGAACTCAGACACGCCTAGCCCTGCCCCCACCTGATGGTCCTTCCCTACCCACCCTGGTAGCTGAAGACAAAGGGCATATAACCTTGAGAGTTCTAGGGCCCTGCCCAATGCCAGTTTCTTTCCGTACTACCACAGTTGATGCTTTCACCACCCTGCCACCTCAACTGGAACAGGTGCTGGTATCCACAGCTGAGAGACCCAGAGACAGTTCACTTCACAGGACTCTGAAAACAACCCCTAGCACCAGTCCAAAGCCTGGTGGCTAGACCCAGAAGAGAGACAAAAATCACTGCAGTTTGGCTTACAGAAAGCCACATCCATAGGAAACAGGGGAGAGTACTGCATAAAGGGAACACCTCATGGGACAAAAGATTATGAAAAACAGCCTTCGGCCCTAGACCTTCCCTCTGATAGAGCCTACCCAAATGAGAAGGAACCAGAAAACCAACTCTGATAATATGACAAAACAAGGCTCTTTAACACTCTCTGAAAAATCACACTAGTTAACCAGCAATGGAACCAAACCTAGAAAAAATACCTGATATGCCTGAAAAGGAATTCAGGAGGTTAGTCATTAAGCTAATCAGAAAGGCACCAGAGAAAGATGAACCTCAATGCAAGGAAATCTAAATATTCAAGGAAATAGGTAGCTTAAAGAAAAAATAATCAAAAGTTCAGGAAATACTGGACACACTTGTAGAAATGCAAAGTGCTCTAGAAAGTCTCAGCAATAGAACAAAACAAGTAGAAGAAAGAAATTCAGAGCCTGAAGACAAGGTCTTTGAATTAAATTAATCCAACAAAGACAAAGAAAAAAAATAAGAAAAAATAAACAAAGTCTCCAAGAAGTCTGGGATTATGTTAAATAATTAAACCTAAGAATAATTGGTGTTCCTGAGGAAGAAGAGAATTTTAAAAGCTTGGAAACCATATTTTGAAAAATAATCGAGGAAAACTTCCTGCTAGAGACCTATACATCCAAATGCAAAAGCAAAAAGAACAAGTAGGAAATGAATGACTAAAAGCTCATTGCCTAGGCACATTGTCATCAGGCTAGCCAAACTTAAGACAAAGGAAAGAATCTTAAGAGCTGTGAGACAGAAGGATCAGGTAACCTATAAAGAAAAGCCTATATGATTAACAGCCGATTTCTCAGCAGAAACACTACAAGTGAAGGAATCAGAACCCTATGTTCAGCCTCTTCAAATGAAACAATTACCAGCCAAGGATTTTGTATCCAGCAAAACTAAGCATCATTAATGAAGGAAAGATACAGTCTTTCTCAGACAAACAGATGCTGAGAGAATTTGCCACTACCAAGCCACCACTACAAGAACTGCTAAAAGGAGCTCTAAATCTTGAAATAAATCCTGGAGACACATCAAAACACAACCTTTTTTAAAACATAAGTAACACAGGACCTATAAAGCAAAGATACAAAAAACACAAAAACAAACAAACAAAAGCACACAGGCAATAAATAGCATGATGAATGCAACAATACTTCGCATCTCAATATTAACCTTGAATGTAAATGGCCTAAAAGCTCCACTTAAAAGATACAGAACTGCAGAATGGATAATAACTCATCAACCAAATATCTTCTGCCTTCAGGAGACTCACCTAACACATAAGGACTCACATAGACTTAAATTAAAGGAATGGAACAAAAGGCATTTTATGCAAATAGACAACAGAAGTAAGCAGGAGGAATTATTCTTATATCAGAAAAAATAAAATTTAAAACAACATCCTTTAAAAGAGACAAAGAAGGACTTTATATAATGGTAAAAGGCAACATCCAACAGGAAAATATCACAATCCTAAACATATATACATATATAAATTTGGAGCTCCCAAATTTATAAAACAATTACTAATAGACATAAGAAATGAGAGAGACAGCAACACAGTAATACTGGGGAACTTCAATACTCCACTAAAAACACTAGACAGGTCATCAAGACAGTCAACACAGAAACAATGAATTAAATTATGCCTTGAAACAAATGGACTTAACAGATACATACAGGACATTTTATCCAACAACTACAGAATACATATTTTATTCAACAGCTCACAGAAATTTCTCCAAAATAGACCATGTAATAGGCTATGAAATGAGCCTCAATAAATTTAAGAAAATTGAAATTATATCAAGTACTCTCTCAGACCACAGTGGAATAAATATAGAAATAACTCAAAAGGAACCTTCAAAACAATGCAAATACATGGAAATTAAATAACCTATTCCTGAATGAGTATTGAGTCCAAAACGAATCAAGGTAGAAATTTAAAAATCCTTTGAATTGAATGACAATAATAACCCAATCTATCAAAACCTCTGGGATACAGCACAGACAGTGCTAAGAGGAAAATTCATAGCCCTAAATGCCTACATCAAAAAGACTGAAAGAACACATATCGACATTTAAAGGTCATACCTCAAGTAACTAGAGAAACAAGAATAAACCAAACCCCAATCCCAGGAGAAGAAAGGAAATAACCAAGATTAGAGCAGAACTAAATGAAATTGAAACAAAAATAATACAAAAAATAAATGAAACAAAAAGCTGGTTTTTTAAGAAAAGATAAATAAAACTGATAGACCATTAGCAAGATCAGAAGACTATTACCAAGAAAAGAAGAGACAAAATTCAAATAAACTCATTAAGAAATGAAATAGGATATATTACAATTGACACTACTGAAACACAAAAGATAATTCAAGGCTACTAAGAACACCTTTATGTGCATAAACTAGAAAACCTAGAAGAGATGGATAAATCTTTGGAAAAACACAACTATCCTAGCTTAAATTAGGAAGAATTAGATACCCTGTGTTGGGGTCCGACTCACAGACCATGACCTAGTGACAGATGAACAAATTCACTCGAATACAAATCTCCAGTGAAAGAGTGGGCTGGGGATCCATGGCCATTCACAGATACTGCTGAGAGAGATAGCAGCCATCGGCCCTGACAAGCTGGCACTCACAATATTTATTCAGTATAGATTTAATGACAGAGGATCTGAGTAAACACACTTGTGAATAATGATTAAAGGCCAGGTTCTGAGGCCTAAAGTAAACACCACTAGGGGTTAATTAACTTCTGCCAACCCCCCAAGTAGGAGGCAGTCATGTACAGATGGGCAAAGGTTGATCTTAGGACAACAAGCCATTTAAATAAACTCCTTTGCATTCCCATTAACTGCCCTATTCTTCAAGCCTCAAGATAAAAAAAATTATCTGCCTTTGGCTCGTTCTTTCCTGAAGCTTCTACAAAAACCTTCTGGCCTTTCAAGAGGGTTTGCAATTATTCTATAATGTTTATAATTTTGCCAACCACCCTGACCAATCCTCCACACCCTGAACAGACCGATAAATAGCAGGGAGATGTAAATGGCAATTAAAAAATTACTGACAAGAAAAAGTCCAGGACCAGAAGGATTAATGGTAGAATTCTACCAGATATGCAAAGAATAATTGGTACCAATCTTTTTGACACTATTCCACAATATAGACAAAGAAATAACCCTACCTAATTCATTCTGTGAAGCCAGCATCACAATAATACCAAAATCAGGAAAGGACATAATCAAAAAAGGAAACTACAGACCAATATCCTTGACGAAAATATATGCTAAAATCTTTAATAAAATAGTAGCTAATCGAACCCAACAACATATAAAAAAAAATCCACCATGATTAGGTGAGTTTTATAACAGGGATGCAGGAATGGTTTAACATATGCAAGTCGATAAAGTTAATACACCACATAAACAGAATTAAAAACAAAAATCACATGATCATCTCAATAGATGGAGAAAAGCATGTGACAAAATCCAGCATCCCTTTAAAATTAAAACTCTCAGCAAAAAGGGACATACCTCGATGTAATAAAAGCCATCTATGACAAACCTATAGCCAACATAATACTGAATGGAGAAAAGTTGAAAGCAATTTCCCTGAGAACTGGAACAAGTCAAGGATTCCCATTCTCACTACTCCTCTTCAACATAGTACTTGAAGTCCTAGCCAGAACAATTAGGCAAGATAAAGAAATAAAGGGCATTCAAACTGGTAAAGAGAAAGTCAAACTGTTGCTACTTGCTGACTATATGATTATTTACCTTGAAAACCCTAAAGACTCCTACAGAAATCTCCTAGAACTGATCAAAGAATTCAGCAAAGTTTCCAGATACAGGATTAATGTACATGAATTAGGAGCTCTTCTATATACAATGACCAAGTAGAGAATAAAATCAAGAACTCAACCCCTTTTACAATAGCTGCAAAAAAAATTAAAAATCTTATGAATATACCTAACCAAGAAGTCAAAAAATGTCTACAAGGAAAACTACACAACACTGCTGAAAGAAATCATAAATGACACACAAAAAATGGAAACACATCCCATGCTCATGGATGGGTAGAATCAATATTGTGAAAATGACCATACTGCCAAAAGGAATCTACAAATTAAATGCAATTGCCATGAAAATACCACCATCATTCTTCACAGAATTAGAAAAAACAATTCTAAAATCAATTTGGAACCAAAACACAGCCCACATAGCCAAAGCAAGACTAAGCAAAAATAACAAATCCGGAGCACCACGCTGCCTTATTTTAAACTATATTATAAGATAATAGTCACTAAAACAGCATGGTACTGGTATAAATATAGAAACATAGACCAATGAAACAGAATAGAAATAAACCCTAATACTTGCAACCAACTGATTTTCAACAAAGCAAACAAAAACATAAATTAGGTGAGGGGAACCCTTTTCAACAAATGGTGCTGGGATAATTGGAAAACCACATGTAGGATAATAAAACTGGATCCTCGTCTCTCACATTACACAAAAATCAACTCAGATGTATTAAGGACATAAATCTAAGACCTGAAACTATAAAAATTCCACAAGATCGCATTAGAAAAACCCTTCTAGATGCTGGCTTAAGCATTTATGTCATGACCAAGAACCCAAAAGCAAATGCAATAAAAAAAAAAAAAAAACATAAATAGTTGGGACTTAATTAAACTAAACAGGTAAATGGAAAAGTCAGCTGAGTACACAGAAAACCCACAGAGTGGGAGAAAATCTTGACAATCTATACATCTGACAAAGGATGTATAGGATCCTTTGTCCAGAATCTACAATGAACTCAGTAAGAAAAAAGCAAACAATCCCATCAAAAAGTGGATTAAGGACATAAATAGACAGTTCTCAAAATACGATATACAAATGGCTGACAAACACATAAAAAATGCTCAACATCACTAATGATCAGGGAAATGCAAATAAAAAACACAATGCCATACTACCTTATTCTTGCAAGAATGGCTATAACAACAACAACAAAAAAATAAAAACCAGTAGATATTGGCATGGATGTGGTGATCACAGAACACCTGTACACTGCTGGTGGGAATGTAAACTAGTACTGCCACTGTGGGAAAAAATGTGGAGATTCCTTAAAGAATTAACAGTAGAACTACGATTTGATCCAGCAATTCCATTATTGGACATCTACCCAGAGGAAAAGAAATTATTATACAAAAAGATACTGGCACATGAAAGTTCATAGCAGTACAAGCCACAATTGCAAAATCGTGAAGCCAACCCAAATGCCTATTAATCAATGAGTGGGTAAAAAAACTGTGGTATACATATCTGATGAAATACTACTCAGTTATAAAAAGGACTGAATTGACAGCATTTGCAGAGACCTGTATGAGATTGGAGACTATTTCTCTAAGTTAAGTAACTCAGGAATGGAAAACCAAGTATCATATGTTCCCACTGATATGTTGGAGCTAAACTATGAACAGGCAAAGTCATAAGAGTAATACAATGAACTTTGGGGACTTGGGGGGAAGAATGAGAGGAGGGGCATGGGACAAAAAAACTACAAATATGGTGCAGTTTATACTGCTTGGGTGATAGGTGCACCAAAATCTCACGAATCACCTCTAAAGTATTTACTTACGTAACCAAATTCCACCTGTACTTCAACAGCCTATAAAAAATTTTAAAAAATTGAAAAAGGCTAAAAAAAGAGATTCATCCATTATTTACTACGTGTCAGTTTATTTCTTTTTATTGGTGAACAGTATTCCTTCATATAGATATATCACCTTTTGTTTTACTATCCATCTACCATTTGATAAACTCTTAAGCTCTTTCCAGATTTGGGCTATTCAAAATAATGCCACTATGAACAGTCATGCATGAGTATTTCTATAGATATATGTTTTTAAGTTTCTTGGGCAGATACCTAGGAGTAGAATTGCAGAGGTGTCTGGTAGTCTTATGCTTAACTCTTTGGAAAACTTCCAAACTATTTGTAAAACAAATGATTTCTAAAAATTAAAATATACCTGTTGAAGTTTAAAACTGTGAAAATCCAATTCTAATTTCACTCTTGGCTATTTTAAAATATACTATAAATTATTGTTAACTATAATTACACTATTATCCTAGTGAATGCTATATCTTATTTCTTTTAATTGTGTCTTCATATGCATTAGCCTCCTTTCTTTATTCCCATCTCCTCAGTGCATTTCCCAGCTTCTGGTTAACCATTATTCTACTCTGTATCTCTATAAATTAATTGTGTTTTAGCCCCCAAACATTAGCGAGGACATGTGCTATTTGTCCTTTTTGCCTGGCTTATTTAACTTAACATAATGTCTTCTAGTTCCATCTATGTTGTTGCAGATGACAGTATATTTAATTCTACTTTGTGGCTAAATACTATTAAGTGGTGTATATATACCACATTTTTCTATCCATTCATTTGTTGATGGATACCTGCGTTTATTTTGTAACTTGGCTATTGTCAACAGAGCTGCAGTAAACATCAGAGTGTACATATCTCTTCAGTATGTTGATTTTATTTCTTTTGGATATATACCCAGCAGTGGAG
This sequence comes from Alouatta palliata, assembly GCA_004027835.1. Taxonomy (NCBI): domain Eukaryota; kingdom Metazoa; phylum Chordata; class Mammalia; order Primates; family Atelidae; genus Alouatta; species Alouatta palliata. The sequence goes on from PVKV010035646.1 coordinate 9,690, forward strand.
TTGGTGGATTATATTGTATATGGTAATGGGTTGTACTAATTTACATTCTTACCCACAGTTTACACAGGTTCCCCTTTCTCCATATGCTTGCCAGCATTTGTGATTACCTGTCTGTTGGATAAAAGCCATTTTAACTGGGGTGAGATAAGATCTCATTGTAGTTTTAACTGTCATTTCTCTGATTATTCGTGATATTGAATATTTTTATATACCTGTTTACCACTTGTCTATCTCATTTTGAGAAATGTCTGTACAGATATTTTTCCCATTTTTAATTGGACTATTTGTTTTTTTTTTCCTATTGAGTTGTTTGAGCTCTTTGTATATTCAGTTAATAATCGCTTGTAAGACAGCTAGTTTTCAAATGTTTTCTTCCATTCTATGAGTTGTATCTTCACTTTGTTGACTGTTTTGTGTGATACAATTTGTCCATTTTTTGCCTTGGTTGCCTGTTCTTTTGGGATATTGCTTGAGAAATTTTTGGTCAGACCAATGTCCTCGAGTGTTTTCACAAGTTTTACATTTCACGGTTTCTAGTCTTAGATTTAAGTTTTTATTCCATTTTAATTTAACTATCATATATGGCAAAAGATGGCAGTCTAGTTTCATTCTTCTGCATATGAATATCCATTTTCCTTGCATCGTTTATTAAATAAATTGCCCTGTCTTCAATGTATGGTCTTGGCAAATGAGTTGACTATAAATGCATGGATTTTTTTGTTTGTTTTTTTGTTTTTTATTACCTCCCAGTTTTTATGTCTGTACCACACCATTTTGGTTACAACAGCTTTGTAGTATAATTTGAAGTCAGGTAATGTGATGTACTTTTTGGTCAAGGTTCCTCTGGACATTCTTGGTCTGCTCTTGGTGAATCTGTATAAATTTTAGAACTTTCTTTTTCTGTGAAAATGTCATTGGTATTTTGATAAGAGAGTGTATTGAATCTGTAGATTTCTTTGGGTAGTACAGACATTTTAACAATAATGATTCTTCTAATCCATAGACATAGAACATCTTTTCTTGTTTTGTACCTTTTCACAAAGGCTGGTGTTTACAAAATTCTTTAGCTTTTGTTGATATGGAAAAATACTTCTATTTCATGTTTGAAGGATAATGTTGCTGGATATAATATTCTAGGCTGAAAGTTTTGTTTTCCATTGGCATTTTGAATATTTTACTCCTTCCTGATCTGTAAAGTTTCTACTGAGAAGTCTGATTCCAGACACATTGGAGCTCCTTAATTGTTATTTGATTCTTTTTTCTTACTACTCTTAAAATCCTTTCTTTACCCTTGGCGCTGGAAAATTTATTATATGCCTTTAGGTACCCTTATTTGGGTTGAATTTTCTGGCTATTCTTTGATCTTCTTGTACCTGAATATTTATATATTTCTCTAAGTTTGGAAAGTTCTCTTTTATTATTTCTTTTAATAATCTCTCTCTCTCTCTCTCTCTCTCTCTTGCTCTCTCACTCTCTCGCTCTCTCTCTCTCTCTAGCTCCAACCACTTTAAAGCCAATAATATAGATTTCCCTTTTGAGGCTATTCTCTAGATCTTCTAGGCATAGTACATTATTTTTTATCCTTTTTCTTTTCTAACTGTAGATTTCCATGTAGCCTGTATTTTAGCTAATTCTTTCTTCTGCTTAATCAATTCTGCTTTTGAGAGAGACTGATGCATTTTTCAGTTGGTCAATTAAATATTTCACTTTCAGAATTTCTGCTTGTTTTTTAATAACTTCTATGACTATTAAATTTCTCTGAAGTTTATTGAGTTTCCTCAAAATAGATATTTTGAATTCCCTGCTTGAAAGTTCATATATCTACATTACTGCAGAATTGGCCATTGGTAACCTACTTAGACCATTTTGTGAGGTCACATTTTCCTGGATGTTCATGGTAATTGAGAATGTTTGTTGATGTCTGAACATAGAAGAGTTAGACATTTATTCCAGTCTTTACAGTCTGGGCTTATTTGTACCCATTATTCTTGAGAGGGCTTCTCAGGAATTCAAAGGAAATTGTGTTATGACCTAAGCCTATGTTCACTGCAGCCACTTCACACTAGCGGGTACCCTAAACCTAGGAATTCTGTGAAATTTTCACACTCCTAGATACACACCCTTGGTGAACCTGGGTAAGGTAATGGATAATTCCCTGGGTTACCAGGCAAAATTTCCCTCTCTTTCTCATTCCCCAGGTCAGAAGGAGTTTTTCTTCACATTGGGCTGCCTAGAGTTAAATGAGAGGTGACACAAAGACTCCCATGGCCACCACCATGGCACTGTGCAGGGTCACATGTGAAGCCTTGCAGACCAGCACAGTTCTAGGGCTCACCTACGGCACATAGCCATGACTGCTTGGTTGCCACTGATGTTTATTCTGGGCAAAGACCTGTTTATTCAGCTGGTTGTAAATTCTTCTATGACTGAGTTCATCCCATTCCCTTCTTTCCTGAAGTAGATCTAGAAATGCTGTCCAGGAGTAAAGACCTAGAACTGAGGGTTTCAGAAGTCTGCCTTCTGCTTTATTTTACTGTGGCTGAGTTGGTACCCAGCAACTGACTTAATTTTTAACACTCTATAGACATTGTCATATTTTACATTCATTGTTGACCTTCTTCAAAAGCATGTTAATGGTTTTTTTTCTTCAAAATTTGAAAAAAAATATTTTAAACACATTATAAATTATACACAGGAGAAGATTTATAGGGGAGAAAAATGTATTTAATTTTATGAATGGAACAAATGATTCCAAAGTTGTATTTTAAATGTATTTTTGTTGACAGTAAATCCAGCAAAGGGGAATGTAGTTGCTGACCTTACTCTGAAAAAAAGAGAAGGTGGAGAGAAAGTGATACAGACATTTTCTATGTGGAAAACAGGAAAAAATGGGCCTATTTGTTAGGACCTCGCTTTATGTGACATCAAGTCTTTTCTTTCCCAGCTTTTCCCTTGTCAAAATTACCACACTACTGCTTTCCCTCTACTGGAAATATCTTTAACCTCATAGTTTACACTTTCAGGCCCAGCGGCATCTGCACTCAGACAATAGTTCCAGCCCTTGCTTGCAAGAAGTGTTAAAGAAACTGCTAGGTCAAACTTCCCTTTTCTTGCTTTACTGAGCTCCTAACTCATCTTCTCCACTGAGCCATACTACCATCCTAATCCCAGGATTTAAAAATATTTAAAACTAATAACTCTGTTTTTTCACTGATTTTTTTCTAAATTTCTCTTATCTTTTTCAGAAAGTAGAAACTACATAAGCCTTAGCCTTGGGCTTATAAACTTCTATTCTATCCTTATTTGCCCCTAAATTCTAATGCTCACATGTTTTTGCCATAGGTAAATACTCTAGAGTAACAGCCTATAATGGATCCTCATTGCCTATACCCCAATAATAATCTGGAAACTGTTTATTGGGGGAAACTGTTTTTACATGATTCAATTGAATTACTTCATTTCATTTGCTGCCAAATCTACCTGGAAATATACAGGAAGACTTAACAATCTTTATGCTAAAAAGAAGTTCATAAATAATTTGGCAGTTATGGCAGTTATGTTTATTTCCTGATTTTTATGACCTCAGTAGTATAAGCCCATCTAATTATCTACTCTACTTTGGCTTTTTGTGAACATGCTCCATTAATAAATAAAAATAAAAAATAATCAAAGATCTAAATTCTGTGGGCAACCATCTGCTTAGACTTAACTATCTACAAGTTTAATGTGCAATTTTTTCATGCTAAATATCAATATTCTTTTGTGGGTGACCTGTGCATGTACATGAGTGAGTATAAAATTAAGAACTTTTTAACTCCAAAGGAGAAAAAGGTTAATGCTGACCATACCAGAAGAGAACATTTGGAATGTAACATGAAAAGAATATATTCATCCAATTACTCCCATTAGACTTCCATAAAAATTTTTCCAATATATTCCTTCTTGGTTTTCTGTGTCTCATACAAAAAGGAAAATACATTACTTGTGACCTCAAGAAATGTCTGTGTGTTCTAATGCTGTGAGTCTGTTGGAAGCAGAGGGCATTAAATTTAAAGCCAGAAAAGATTACTTACTTAAAGTAAAAGCAATGGTCATTATTTCCTTTGAGACAAATACATATACCTATATATATATATATACACATATATGTGTATATGTGTGTGTGTGTGTGTGTGTTCCAGCGTGTACTTATACACTATTCATATATTCAAAATCACCTACAAAAGAAAAATTAGAATATCCATATAGGAAATTAGCATTGTGATATGATTTTGTTCTAATTTTCAAAATGATTTCAAGAGTACTTAAAATAGAGATGATATGTAGACAGAAGATATCATCCATAGCTATAGACCACAACAAATTAAGAACCTAACATGGCTTTTACATTTAATCACGATAATTATAATAGCCCTAAAACAGTACTGCAAGAAAATTAGTATGATGAGTGACAGGAAAACAAAAGCCTGGCATTTCAAGAAAAATCTTATAAAAACAATGCATTCTAGAGAAGAATAAACGTGGTATCTTAAAATTGTAAATTTTTCTAAATCATTAGCTGAATTTGTCTTCTTTGACAAGGGTCTAAAAATTTCTTTTGGGTTATAACCCACTACCTAGCCGTATGCACTTAAGAAAAATATATTTCCACTTTCCATCTTTTCTGTTTTACTCAGATATCCCATCCTCCTTCTTGCTTCAGAATCTCTGTCCTTTTTATAGCTGCTTCCTTTCTATCACTCTCCCTCAGATCAAATGTCATCTCCTCAGAGTTCCTCCTGGAGTAGTTAAGGTGACACACATCTATTCCTAGACCATCCTAACTGAAGCAGAAGGTCCTTCATTACCAAATAATCACTGCGATTTATTTTCTTCTTAGTGCTCAGTACAATTCAAAACTATGTATTTTCTTATTTACTGTTTGTCTCCCTCTAACAAAATGTAAGCACTTGAAAGAAGGGTTTGAGTCTATCTTGTTCACTAGAGCATAATGGCATATCACATGGTTGAAAAGATTTTAAACAAACCATTGTAGCCCCACAAGATTGATCTTTACCTTTCCCTTAAAGACTCTGCACTGGTAAAAACATGGAGAAAGACAGAAAGAAGTACACACCAATGTTCTGAATGAACCACTTTTCTTCTCTCAGGTGAATAAACACACTGAACCAATGTTCATAATATGAATTATAATTTTCACAGGCCAGTGTTGATAAGCAAGTAATTTTGAACAGAAGTATAATTGCTTATAATAAAGATGAATAATTCTAAAGGGTTAGGCTTGACCTACAAAGTCTATTTGATGCTCATAATGCTGCCTTATTGCATAGACTATGTGGATTTGGAGCTAAAGCTGAGAAAGAGGCTAATACAAACTCAACATCAGCCGTTGTTCACTACATATACTTTTTACGTACCTTAAGGTTTTGCTATTTTTGACACATTATTTTTCTGCCATACCAAGATAAGAAAGGTTGCACCAAGTGGTTATTTTGTTTTTAGGCATAATAGTTAACGGCTTTTTCTGCTGTAGAAATTTTTTAAGCTATTACTTTTATCTAATTCCCCTCCCTTATTTTGACTGACATATTAATTAACTCGGTAATTTTCTTTTATCACCACATCTCATTCTGAATATTAATCAATGTATCCCTCCCATCCTATTTATTCAGGCTCAACCTCCTCTTCCATTACCCAGATGACAAGCTGACAAAGAGAAAAGCTTTAATTCTATTTTTCTTGGGGGGAAAATGATGATACAATGGACAATTTATATTCTCATTTCATCCAGTACTAACTTATGTTCTTGAGCACTATAACAGTTTGGAAGTCTTTCTCATCTGAGTTTACACGATGTGTAGATTTTGTTAACAAAATAAATTTACTATTGATCAGATAAAAACATCAAGTAGAAATCTGTGGTTTCATGCTACAAAAATACATATTGTATCTCATTAGAAAAAGGTGATTAGGATTTCAGATCATATCTCCATATTTTAAAAAAGTATTTTCAGGCTCCTAGGGGTTGAGTCAAACAAATGGTAAGTTGGAGCCAGTCTCCACTGTTCTTCTAGCTTCTGTCTACCTTTTCCAAACCTACATTCTGAAGTATAATGCAAGTCAGTTATCTCTTCCCCAGCTCAGGTGATTTACGTGATCTTGGAACACATATTTCATGTATTTGCGGTAGTCTTTACTATCCACTTATGTCCAGCTTCCAGAGACTTATCCATGTTCAGTTTCTTGCAGAGCACAATGAACTTTTCCATCTTGGAGCTGTCAGTAAAAAGTGGAAGGGAGAAGAAATGTGCTTTTCTTCTTCTCTGTCCTAATACTACTAAAATGATAGTTTAAAAGTCTGGCCAGGTGTGGTGGCTCAGCTTGTACTCCCAGCACTTTGGGAGGCTGAGAAGGGCGGATCACAAGGTCAAGAGATTAAGACCATCCTGGCCAACATGGTGAAACCCTGTTTCTACTAAAAAAAAAAAAAATTTTGCTAGGCATGGTGACACATCCTGTAATCCCAGCTACTCAGGAGTCTGAGGCAGGGGTATTGATTGAACCCAGGAGGAGGCTGCAGTGAGCCAAGATCATGCCACTGTACTTCAGTCTGGCGACAGAGTGAGACTCCATCTCAAAAAAAAAAAAAAAAAAAAAAAAAAAAAAAAAAAAAAAAAAAAAAAAAAAAAAAAAAAAAAAAAAAAAAAAAAAAAAAAAA
>PVKV010035647.1:0-16406 GCA_004027835.1 Alouatta palliata
GTGGTGATGGTGATGATGGTGGTGATGGTGGTGGTGATGTTGGTGGTGGATGATGGTAGTGGTGATGGTGGTGATGAGATTGGTGATGGTGGATGGTGGTAGTGATGGTGATGATGGTGATGGTGTTGATATTGATGGTGGTGATGGTGTTGATGGTGGTGGTGATGGTGATGGTGATCATAGTGATGGTGGTGGTGGTGGTGTTGATGGTGTTGATATTGATGGTGATGAAGGTGGTGTTAATGATGGCGATGGTACTGATGGTGGTGGTGTTGGCGGTGATGACGGTGGTGATGTTGATGGTGATGTTGATGGCAGTGACGGTGCATATGTGTCATTGTGTGCATGCTGAGTTCCTTCACAGACATCACCCTTTAGCTGAGTTCTATAATCAAGTGTGGTTTTCCTGCCAAGGCCCTTTCCTGTCTCCATGAGGGGCCACTGCCTGTGCCCCAGGAGTTTGAGGTCAGTCAAGACTGAAAGGTGCTAGGTGGGTGTCTCCTGACTGAGGCTTGGGGAAGGTCAGGGTGTGGGGGCCTGGCAGGGTCTTGTAGGTCTGGTCACAGATCTGCCTTCTGCTCTGTCCCCCTGTGGTGGAGCTGCCTGGCCAGCTGCACTTGTATGCCACGTGCCTCAGGGGCCAGAAGCCTCAGGCAGCACCCTGGGCCCCTCGTCTTGACGTCATGCCCCCTCACTACCCTGCGTCTCCCAGTCTCCCCCAGGAAAGTGCCAGCCCCTGATCTTGCACTGGGGAAACTGGACAGGGTCCCGCCATGGCAGTCTCCTGGGCTGGGAGGGCAGAGGGGTGGGAGGAGCTCAGGGAGGGAGAGGCCAGTGCTTGACTCCTCCTGGGTGAGGGGACAGCGAGTCAAGATCGTGCTTTCTCCAGATTTGTGCAGGGATCGGTGATCATAAAGGTGGGTTTGGCATTCAGAATCCTTGAGGGTCTCTTAGTCATGTGGAACCTGAGGGACTAAACTCACAGAGGCAGAGGCCGGACAGGAGTCCAGAGCCTGAGTGGACCCGGCCTGCCTGAGCTCTGTCCTGAGATGCCTTGGGCTCTCAGGGAAGCATTCGTCTCCTCTGATTCCTGGCAGGAGCCCGTCTGTGCTGGCTCTGTAACCCCTGTCACTCCCAGCTCCCACGTGTCCATGGGACTGGCAGGACTGTGGCATTGTGTCTGGCGCAGAACCAGATCTCTGCCCCTCCCTTGGCAGAGTCCCGCCTGCCCCTCGCCACGGCTTCCTGTGTCCACTGCTGCTTCCGTCTCACCCCTTCCCTCCTGGCCCACTGGCCAGCCCCTGGGGGCTGATCATGGAAGGGCCCGTCTCACTGAGCCCTTGGAGCACCCCTGTGTGTCACAGAAGGTTGGGTAAGGTAGGGCTAGGGAGCAGGCCAGCCCTGGGTCTGTGTGGGGCCGGCAGCCCTGAGGGCCACCTCCTGGGGGTCTTGTGGGCAGGTGCAGGCTGGAGTGAAGGAGACGGATGCCTAGATATGCCAGCCCCATCCTCCTCTCTCCTCCAGGGTCTGGGTGGTTCTGGGCCACTCCTGGCTCAGAGCAGGGGCCTAAGTGTCCTGGTTCCCACAGGCAGGTAACTTCATAGACCTGGCCGAGGGAGGGGCTGGGGCCTCCCCATGGGGTCCCCGACATTGCCTTCTGGGAGCACCCCATCAGACCCTGCTTTGGGGCCCACAGGCTCCTGTGGAGGCAGGCCTGGGTCCCTCCTGACTGTTCAGGAGGGCCAAGCTGGCCTGTCCTCAGATGGGGCTGAGATTTGGGGCCGGGGTGTTGGTTGGGGAAAGGGCATGGTAACCTCAGAAGAGCTGAAATTCCAGCCTGGGCCATCTGAGCTGTAAGCTGACACCTGGCCCGGAGGCCAAGAGTGGGCCATGCTCCCGGGGCTGGAGGTGACAGGCCGAGTCTCTGCCTGCCCCGTGGGGAGGTGGGGGACAGACGTGTAGTGGGTGTCGAGCGCCCAGCCTGCCGAGGGCCCGTGGGGCCCATTCTTCAACGGCCTCTGCTGTTGGCATGCCCATTTTACAGAAGGGAAAACTGAGGCTTGTGGAGGTTAAGGGGTTGCCTAGAGTCTCCCCGTCAAGGAGTGGTGTGTCCTGGGGCCCCAAGGGTGAGTAGGAGCCCGTTCTCACCACGGCCGGCTCTGCCTGTGCTGGGCACGGCTGCCCGCCCCACCCTAGTTCCTCAGGGCCCCTCACCCTCTGGGACTTGCGGACACTTCCTTCCTCTTCCTCCTACACTAACCCACCCTCAGCTTCCCCCAAACCTTGACGCGCCGTGGTCCCTGCCACGTCCCCATCCCAGTTCCCGCCAGGGCTGCCCTTCTCCCTCCCCTGGGTGGCCAGGGGAGGCCGCACTTCTGGAGGTGGGGGCTGCTGGTGGGTGGCCCAGGAAGCTCCAAGGGCCTGCTAGCTGCCTGCCGCGGGGTTTCAGTTCCGGGGGGATCCCCAGGCAGGCGGCGTAGGGTTGCAGGGACGTGGAGCAGGCAGGCCGAGGGCCAGCTCTCATCTGGGTGCTTGTTCACGCAGTGGTCTTTCTCACCACAGGCCGAGCTCCTCCCGTGTCCTGGGAACCCTGCCCTCTCTGCGCCGCCCTGGATGCCCCACTGTGGAGCCCATGGGACCCCACCCACACTCCCTCATTTGGAGCGCTGTCCTTCCCTCCACCGGGCTTCCTGTTTGGCTTCCTGGGGCCCTGGATTGGACCGCCCAGGTGTCCTCTGCTGTCCATCCAGACAGGTGGCCTGATCCCTTGGGCCCAGCCTGTGGCCTGCCAGACCTGCCACGATTGGCCCTGCAGCTTCCAAAGGGATGTGGAGGAGACTCGACTTCTCCTCTCCAGTAGCTGGGGGTTCCCTGGCTGCCCAGGAGGGGGCTGGAGTCCTGATCGCTCGCCCCTGCCCCAGCCACAGTCGGGCTGGCATTTCCTGCCGCATCCTCTGCCACCACTGCCTGCCAGACAGAGGCCGGAAGAGAGTTGGTGGGGGTTCCCCAGGCTTCGTGCTCTGGGGTCCAGGCAGCAGAAGCATCCTGGCGCTGGAGAGCGTTCTGCAGTGAACTGTGCAGCTTGGGAACTTGGGTCAACAGGGGTGTCCCTTCCCACTTCCAGCAGACCTTCGGGGGTGTGAGTGTCCCTGGGGTTCTGGTGGGAGCTCACCACCTCAGGGAGCAGCCTGTGCCGTCGCTGGACTGCGGCCAGGACGAGAACATTCCCTATTTCAGTGTTACCAGACGTGCTGCTTAGCCCCCGACACTTGGGATCTGCTGTCTGGGGCCCAGGGAGCTGCTCTGTGCCTGCCTGCTGCTGGGCATTCCGGGCATCCATCTCTACTGCATGGCTTTTGTTCCCGGCCTTGAGGTATCTGTACTTCAGAGTCAGTTCTGTGCCAAGGGAGCCATCACTCCACCACCTCTTCCGTGCAGTCTTCCTGGATAGAAATCTAGTAGCCGTGTGAGGCGCCTTGGCCCACGTGGGGACTGCTGGCTTTCCTCTGTTCTGTTTAGCCCTGGAGGTCCCCGTGGGCTTTGTGAACTCCTCCTCCCCTGGGGTTCTGAGTCACACTGATTGCCTGTGGTCCCTAAGGGGGCACGGTGGGTGTAAGGCATGTGAGGCTGTGGGATTGTGGGGCCCTGTGTGGCTCAGGTTCTGAGGTTCCCAGATCCCGTGATTTCAGTTTTGCCACTCAGGCCCCTCTGCCACTCCCTTGTGCGGGGAGGGCTGTGTGTCTGCTGGCTCCTGGGTTGGGTCTGGGTATCTGAGGCTGTCCTTGTGGCATGAGGGTGAGCCTAGAGGGTTAGGGAAGCCAGTGGAGACCAGATGGTGACAAGCGCCCCTGCAAGACCGAAGTAGGATTTTTTTTTTTTCGTGATGGAGTTTCACTCTTGTCGCCCAGGCTGGAGTGCAATAGTGAGATCTCGGCTCACTGCAATCTCCACCTCCCAGGTTCAAGTGATTCTCCTGCCTCAGCCTCCTGAGTAGCTGGGATTACAGGCATGCACCACCACACCTGGCTAATTTTTGTATTTTTAGTATAGACAGGGTTTTGCCATGTTGGCCAGGCTGACCTCGAATTCCTGACCTTAGGTGATCCACCCACCTTGGCCTCTCAAAATGTTGGTATTACAGGCATGAGTCACCGAGCCCAGCCCCAAAGTAGGATGTTTTAAGAATAACGGCTTATGGGAGCCACCACTTATCGGGGTGAGGATAAATAAATGTCCTGGAAAATATAGAGCCTGCACGCACGTGGCCAGGGCCCTTCGCCGTGAGCAGAGGTTGTCCAGGCATTTTTTTGCCTTTTCTTTTTTAATATTCTCTTCCTGGCCAAAAAGCATCTCTCTAGAGGATTCCAGAAAACACATCCAGCCTATTGTCACCCAGGCTCTGGGAAGGTGTCTGCTGTGGGTGGAGTCTGCGTAAACAGGAAGCGTTGGGAGCGGGGCCTGGAGCAGCTGGCTTAAGGAATTCAGCTCCTGAGGTGGTCTGCCAGGCCGTCCCAGAAACCCTCCAGTGCCCTCCTCCAATTCAGAGTCCCCCTGACCCCTCAGTCTTCCCAGATTATACCTGGAGTAGAAGGTGGGGTGGAGAAGCTGAAAGAATTCAGGAGTGACTTCTCCCATGGCTTCACCATTCCCGTCTTCTTCCCAGAGGCCAGGAAGAAAGGTGGGCGGCCTCCCCAGGGGTGCCTGGGGCCTCACGTTGGGCCACTCCAAGGCCTGGCTTCTGAACGCAGTGCTGAGGTTTGGGCTCCCTGCATGGCCCGACCTCCTCCCAGGTGCCACCAGGGCTGCCTTGTGGACATGTCTGCAAAGCCAATTTGTGCACGCTTGTACTTTCCTGTCCCTTCTGCCTTCACGTCAGCACAGTCCTTCCCTGGATTGGCCTAGATAAACAGGGTCCAGCCCAGGTCCAGGCTCAGCCTATATGGGCTTAGCGCCGAGCAGATCTCGCTGCTGAGTAGGTGTGCCTGTCTGCATTTCACAGATGAGGAAACTGAGACTTGGAAAGGGAAGAAGCCGGCTCAGGTTTCCTCCTCCAGGGGTCAGCTGAAGGTGGGTGAGGCGGGGTTGTGATGGGGCAGCCCTGTGGCATTCTCAGGGTCCCCGCAGTGGCCTGGTGGGCATGGCAGTGGCTGCCTGGCCTAGGGGCAGCTGCAGCTTTCTGGGAGTGTGCCATTGGAACAGTTCTCATCTCACACCTTCTCCATGCCTCAGTTTCCCTGTCTGGCACAGGCTGGCGGTGGTAGCTTCTCTGAGAATTATGGGAATCGGTAACATCAGGATATGTAGGTATTTCATAGACTCACATGAGCAGCCTGATTTTGTATTCGTCTGTTTTAGGCGCACTCTTTCGCCTGCCTTCTTTTGTCAGCCCCTAACTCTTCCCTCCCTGGCCTTCTGCACCTGGGGATTCTGCCTGGAGGTGGAGACCTGTGGGCCACATGCGTTTGACGTTCCTGCTTGTCCTTCTCCCGGGAGTTTAATGACTAATAGGGTTGGTTTGTAGTACCCATCTTTGCCAACAGGTGCCACCGACATCTGGTTCTGGAATTCCTTAAGTCTACATTTTTTAGTTCAATGAAGAGGCTTATTTCCAATTTTATGAATGATGATGATTTCCAGTGGGTCAGACAAGGGTCATTTGCTGGTGGGGTCTGTATCCTGAGTGCAACGGGGCACTAGTGGCAGCCAGGCCCGCCTGCTATGCTGCGGACCTGCTCCCAGGGCAGTGCTGTCTGAAGCTGGCATCCAGGCCTCCTTCTTGCATCTTCCTCCCTGGGAGGGGAAGCAAGAGGGGGTATGTGGAGCAGGCCTGAGGCTGCTGGACAGGAGTGGGCAAATGCTTCTGGAGCAGGGGTTGGCACAGGGTGGCAGAGCTTCTGTGTTCCTGCTGCCTTCTCAGGACAGCTGCTGGGGGCAGCAGAGCTGTGTGAGATGAGAAGAGTAGCAGCTTTGGACAGGGTCAGGTCTGGCCCCAGTCCCGACGCTGCTGGGTGGTGGCGGCATCCTAGAACTCATGCTGTGTCTCCCTGAGAAGCAGGGTGCATGGGCAGATGCTGGTGAGAGGCCTGGCCCAGGGCTTCTTCCGCTCTAGCCTGGCACCCAGTAAGTGAGCCAGTGCCCTAGACATGACCGCTGTGAGGCTTAGGAAGGTGAAGTCTTCCCGGGGCTGTGGAGGGGTGCAGCCAAGGGTGTCCCCTTACCTGGGACGTGTGGGCTTAGTCACAGCCACTCTGTTCATGGTCCTGCTTGATTCCCCAGAGTGCCTGTGATTGCCAGGGTGAGGCATGGAGGACCTGAGAGAGCATTCTGCAGATGGGAAGGCTGAGGCCTGGAGAAGGAGAGGGACTTGCCCCATGTGCCTGGCCCGTCGGAGGCAGGGTGGGGCAGGCAGGTGGTGCCTATGGCTCCTGGCACACGCTGCCGTCTCTGCTGCCTTGGGTGGACTCTGACATTTCCCGGTGATTACTCAGGCCCACAGGCAGTGGATTCGCCACCTGGGAGCCTCCCTTCCGCTGTGCCAGCCTCCAGGGTGCGGGCGCCTCCTGAAGTGTGTTCTGGGCTTTGAAATCCCTGAGATGAAAGGCGGGAGTGTGGGAGGTCCCAGCCTCTCCTGAGGTATCTGTGGGCTGCCCTCTCGCTCCTGGCACACACCCAGGCCTGGCACAAAGCCACCCAGCAGTGCCCAGCCCACCGCCCACATGGGAAGTACCCCGTCCCACCCCTCTGGTCCCCTCAGACAGACCTCAGACCATGGAGCCAGGGGCCGGAGTGTGCGGTGCCTGGGCTACTGCTGCTGTGGCACCTGAGCAGGCCCAGGCAGTGTGGCCTGAGTGTGGCCTGAGTGTGGCCTGTTACTGAGGGCCACAGACATGGGAGTGGGTCAGCAGGCAGTGCCAGTCCTGGCTTGGCCACAGGCAGCTATGGGACTTAGGGCCTGGTTTCCCGAGTCTGTAAAATGGGAGGATCTCAGTGCTCATGGCAGACCTCCCAATTCCACGAACTCACCCACGCCCAGAACCGACCAGGTCCTGGCACATGGGAGGTGGTCGGAGACACCAGCCTTTGTGCCTTTCATGATTATTCCCAGACTTTCACCTCGAGCCCCTGTGGAGTGGGCAGAGGGGCTGTCTTGTCCCGGCTGCCAGCTGCTCCTCCCTCTGCGTCCTGGCCACCAGCCACTCCTCCCTCTGCCTTCCCGGGGGATGAGCCTGGAGCAATGAGGGTTGGTGCAGCCCAGGCAGGCACCTTGGGACACACTCACAGCAGGCTCTTCCCGCATCTGCTGCAGGCCCAGTCTAAAGCTGGGGTCTGGCACAGGGCAGTGCCTTGGAGGGGCGCTCTGGGACGCCTGGCCCCTAGTGAGGGTGCATTTGCGTCGGTGAGCTGTCGAGACCGACGGGGCCACCTTGTGGGTGCCGTGGTCTTCCTGTGGGTGCGTCCGTAGCTGAGGGGAGCAGGCACATGGTGGGTTCTGGCGTGGCCTGTGCTGACCGCCCTCCTGTGGCTTCTTGTCTTGCAGATTTCTCCACCCAGGTGAACTCGTCCCTCACCTCCCCGACAGGCCGAGGCTCCATGGCCGCCCCCTCGCTGCACCCGTCCCTGGGGCCTGGCATCGGCTCCCCCGGGCAGCTGCACTCCCCCATCAGCACCCTGAGCTCCCCCATCAATGGCATGGGCCCGCCCTTCTCCGTCATCAGCTCCCCCATGGGCCCGCACTCCATGTCGGTGCCCGCCACACCCACACTGGGCTTCAGCACTGGCAGCCCCCAGGTGAGTGTGGGGCTGGGGAAGGGGCAGGGGCAAGGGTTGAGGTGGGCCTGGGGCGGGGCCTGGGGCAGGGCTGTGGCTTCCCCCGCAGGACACCGCCTCATCTTGAGGCCTCTTGGAGGTGGGTGCTGAGATGTTCCCGCTTGATTCGGGAAACAGCCTCGGGGAGCTGCGGGCTGCAGGGGTCGAGCCCAGGCCTGGCTGACTGCTGAGCTGGGCCTTTTGGATCATCAGCTGAGGTGCCTTGCAGCGGGTTCTCTGCCCATGTGGCCCCTCCCATACTGGAGGGCTGGGGGACTCCCTGTTTCCGTGCCTGGGGGGCTCAGCAGGGAGAGGCCTTAGCCTGCTTTCCCAAATGCCTGTGGCCACACAGCCTGGGTCCTCCCTTGAAGTCTGCTCACACTTAAGCCGAAGGGCCCCCAGGAAGGCATGTTCAGGCTCAGGGCAGCTGCATTCCCCACCAGGGACACCGGGCCCCGGACCTGCAGCAGCAGTGCTCTGTGGTCTTGGCTCCTGGGGCTCTGTGGGTGCCTGCCCATCTGTGGGGCTCAGGGACCTTTTCCACAGTTGGGGTTTGCTCAATTGATTCTCCAGCTCAGTCTGGCCCTTTGGGCTGTTTCTGGATCAGGAAGGGCTGGTGCTGGCAGAGCCTGGCACAGTCCAGGTCTTGTCTTGTGGAACTTGGGGACCCCTCCTCCCTCGGGGAAGATACCTCGTGTCTCTCGTGAAGTCGTCCCTAGCCCCGGGATCTCCTGTCTGTGAGGACGGAGGGCGGGCGAGGCTGGGCCCCCTCCCCTGGCCCCGGGATCTCCTGTCTGTGAGGACGGAGGGCGAGGCTGGGCCCCCTCCCCTGGCCCCGGGATCTGCTGTCTGTGAGGACGGAAGGTGAGGCTGGGCCCCCTCCCCTGGCCCCGGGATCTGCTGTCTGTGAGGACAGAGGGCAAGGCTGGGCCTCCTCCCCGGCCCCCAATGGTTGCTCGTGGATTTCCACCAGGCCCTCCCTCTCCAGGGGCTCCATCTGCCCCACCCCAAATGGGCAGGGGTGCTCCTTCCATTCGGAATTTCTGTGTTTCGGTTTAGCCCTTTGTCTAGCAGCTGAAGGCTCCACGGCAGAGTTTTGGTGCCATCTCAGGACAGCCCACCAGGGTGGGACTCGCCCTAACAGCTTTTTTGCCCACAGTCACACAGCTGACAGTGCCAGATGTGTCCTGTGGACTCCCAAGCCCCCTGCTGCCCTGCCTCAGTTTACCTAGGTCAGACACTAGGCCCGAGGGATTGCATGTGAGGGGGCCAGGAGGCAGCCGGTGGACACCTATCCCCAAGCCCCCGTGCCACCTCCTGGACAGCCGAGGACTGTGCCTGGCCCAGGCCTGCTGTGGTTGGGGTCTGGAGCTGGCCCACTGCCCATCTGCCTGGCCCATTTAGAGCTGGCCGTGGCCTCCCAAGCCCCTTTTCCCTGGAGAATCTTGCTGGCTTTCTGGGCCAACGCCATCAAAGCTCCTCTGCAATTTGGGACGTTTGCAGAAGAGCTGGGGCCCGTGCTTCGTGTCCCCCTCACCTCACCTGGCCCTCCAAAAGCAGCCAGGAGGCCCAAGGTGCTGGCACAAGGGAGGCCTGGTTATGTCATTTTTAGCACACCAGCCCTGCCCCTGCTGGCGGCACTGTGCCCTGTGGCGAGAGGGCGATGAAGACTCGGCTTCCACCTGTCCCTTGGCTCGCTGGCCGGCACCTATGGGGTCCTCCCAGGCCTGTCGCCTGCCCCGGACACCCAGGAGCCTAGTGTACAGTTGGTGCTCCCAGAAACCCAGGGGTGTGTCCTCAGCACTGTGTGGCCCTTCGGGGGAAGGGACGGGCTGCTCTCTGTTTTCTCCTGTGCAGCCAGGCCTCCGGCACACGGGAGGGACGACTTGTTGAAGCCCAGTTGCTCGGGAGCACGTGCTGCAGACCCCTTGACACTGGCGAGGGCCCCGGTGGGAGTTGGGTGAGAGCTGACGCGGGCTGCCCCAGACGCCCCTGCCTGGCCACTGCTGGCGTCGGTCTGCTGGTCTCACCCGAAGGCGGTTTCCCTCGGTCTGAGGCCCATGCTTGACTTGGCGCTGGTTCCCCAGAACCCATAGCTCCTTCCCTGGGGGTTAAGTCCAGCTTCAGGACCTCAACAGTTTGTCTTGGAAACCTGGGGTTCCCTGCATTTATGGGAGTGTGAGTAGGGTTTCAGGGGGGATGTGCCCCCACTCCCGGCCTCAGAACCACAACCGCAGAGCCAGAGTTGCTGGAGACAGAGAGGTGCTCTGACTTCTGCTGCTGTTGAGGAGGGTCAGGCGCTCTGCCAGGCGTGGCCTTCTGCCTGCTCCAGTCCATGGCCAGGAAGGGCCTTCCACGTGGCCGCGTCCAAGCCACTTGACCCCTCCTGGCGGGGGAATAGGCGTCTGGGGGTGCTCGGGTAGAGCCGGGCCAGACTGCAGCTGCCTGGCCCCTGAGCCGTCCCAAGTCCCCTCCGTGGTTTGGGGGGGACATGCCCCACAGTGGCCCAGAGCCTGCCTGGCCACAGCTGGCTCACTTGCACATGTCACAGGTATTGGGGGAGTGAGTTGGTGCCAGCTTCCACATAGAGCACTTCCGAGTGCCTGGCGTGGAGCTGGACTTGACGTCAAGGCCTCTGAGCTCCAGCAAAGCCTCCTGGCGGGAGGTCCCGTGTGGGGCCTGTGGGCTGTGATGTGTGCACAGAGGCTGAGTGGGCTTTACGGTGTTGGAAGCAGGGTGGCACCGCGCTGGGCACCTACCTTCCAGGAACTGAGGTCAGAGGGGAGTGTGGAGAGGAGCTGGTTTGCTCCTGCCTTGATGGATGGATGAGGCCCAGCAAGGCCGAGGGGTCTGCTCCTGGCACAGAGTGGGCCTTTCCAGGTAGGGGCTGGTGAGGGACCCTGCAGGGGCTCAGGAAGGAAGGGTGTGGTGGGTGTGGGGAGAGAGCAGAGAGATGGGCAGGAGACCTGGGTGGGGCATCGAGGCGGCGGGAACTGAAATGAGAGCCAAGGATCTGAAAGGGGAAATGGGGCAGCCCCCACCCTGGCCACGCGCAGAGTCCTGATGCTCCAGCAAAGCACCGATGGCAGCCTGGCTTTCTCGGAGCTGGAGCAGGGAGTGCGGGAGGAGACCCTGGATCACTGGGGGGCTGTGGAGCCCACTGCGGGAGGGACAGACCAAGGCAGACCCTGGGGCGGCCCTGTGCTGCGTTCCTGGGGCTGTGAGCCAGCCCGAGGCTCAGCAGCCATGGCTGGAAGGGCGGAGGAAGGCGCGCCTGGCCTCCCTGTCCCGGCACAGCCTTGCTTCTGCAGCCTGGACTGTCCTCTGGGTGAGCCCAGAGAAGCAAAGTGGGTATCCCCAGGGCCTGCAGCGAAATGGGCACCTGAGCCCGGCCTCCACTCCACTCCAGATGTGCAGGGGCTCCTGGGCCCTGGGCTCACTGGACTAGCCAGAGCCTGTGGTCTAACTGAGGTCGGGGCAGCCAGGGACGCACCCCGAGTTCAGCCTTGGAGCTAGCCACGACACTGAGAGGGAGGGTGACCGTCTGCCATTCCATGCTGCCCGGAGCCCTTTCCCAGCCAGAGATGCTCTGGCACTCCCTCAGTTTACCCAGGGCAGGTCCGAGGCCCAAGGGACTGCACGTGGGGGGTGGGAGGCAGCAGGTGGACCCCTCTGCACCCAGAGTGGCTTGGGGCAACCTGGAGAGAGGCAATGCCTGAGTTCCTCTCCTTGGTTCTTCCGAGCAGCCTGGGCCTGCAGAGTCATGGCCTGTGCTCTCCAGCCTCTGGCCCGGGGCCTACTGCTTACACGCCTCGGCGTCTCTCCAGGGCGGGGGCACAAAGCGAGGTGTCCTATGCTTCCTGCTTGTGGGCACTTTTGCTGCCCCTGCTTGAACCTGACCCTCGCCCTTGGCTATTCCAGATTCTTTCCTTTTTTCAAACAAGCCATTTGCTTCCCCAGCTCTGAACACTGGCCTGGGAGGCCCTCTGCCTGGGACACCCCTTTTTTCCTCCCAGGCCCTGGCCCGTCTCCTCCACTGCAGCCTCCGGCCACCCCTTAAGGCAGCGAGTTGTCTGCGAGCTCTGCCCTGAGCAACTCAGTTACCTTCACATCGGCGCCTAGAGGCACTGGCTGGGTGCGGTGGCTCACGCTCATAATCCCAGCACTTTGGGAGGCTGAGGCGGGAGGATTGCTTGAGCCCAGGATTTGGAGACAAGCCTGGGCAACATAGTGAGACCCCATCACTACAAACAAACAAACAAAATTTAGCTGAGTGCGGTGGCATGAACCTGTAATCCCAGCTACTCAAGAGGCTGAAGCAGGAGGATGGCTTGGGTACAGAATTTCGAGACTGTGGTGACTGTGATTGTGCCGTTACTCCAGCCTGGGCAGTAGAGTGAGACCCTGTTTCAGGGAAAAAAAGTAGGCACTGACATCGTTGCAGTGTTGCGGCTGAGGAAACAGGTGACAGTGCTGAAATAATTTTCCCAAAGTCACACGAGAATGGAGGAGGCAGAATCCGGAGCCAGGGGTCCATGTCTGGGGCCTCGGTGCCTTCAGCGAGAAAGTGACTAGGCCAGCGAGCCTTGGAAGGCCGGGCAGGGCCTTGTCTCCTGGTGCCTCCTGGAGCCCAGCACAGGGCAGGGCCGGCTGGGCACTGAGTCCGGGCAAGCTCCGTCCCTCTCGGGGTTTCACTTGCCCCTTCTGCAGCGTGTGGGGACCATGTGTGACCTGGGCCAGCCCCTGACCTCCCTGAGGCACAGCCTCTGCATCTGGGGCCCCTGGGGTTTTCCATGCAGGGAGTTGCGAGTGTGTGTCCAAAGCTCGGGCACTGTGGCACTCAGCAAATGCTGGGGGCTTTCGTTTGCCCTTCAGTTCCCTCCCTTCTCTGAGAAGTGCACCTGGTGCCCACGAATGTGAGCATTGGGCATTTGGCGAGTCACACAGTGGCCACCTGGTTCTCCATACACCTTCTGGCACCCCCACTGTGCTGCGTTGTCACGGACGGCCTCCTGGCCTCCATCAGCCCACCTGAGGCCCACAGGGATCAAGCATCCTTGAAAAGTCTCGCAGCCCACCTGGGCAGACTGAAGAAGGACCTAGAAGCCAGAACAGGCTGGGGCTGGAAGAATCGTTCCAGGCGTTGGGGCCCCTGTGAAAGGAGGCTTTGGGGTGGTTTCTGCTTTGCTTGCATTGAGCTTCAAACTCTTCCTGTCCCGTGAGAAGGGGGGATGGGATTTGGAGGCCTGAGGAAGGAAGGAGGGGAGCTTCCTGCGCACAGGCGGCGGCAGGGGTTTGCAGAAGTGGAGGCTGGGGCCTGGGGGCCGCCTGGCCGAGCGATCGCTGCCCCGCAGAGCGGGCTGGCGGGCAGGATGCACTGGGAAGCGCCTGTGGGTCCCCTGCGCTGACTGCAGAGCTGGGTGGAGGCAGCAGAACCAAAACTGCTGTGTCACTGCACGCGGCAGCTGTTGCCAGGGTGACCGGGTGAGTTTCCCACGCTTGCCCGGGCAGCGGCATTCGGGCCGACGGGTGGGGCGGAGGGGTGTGCGGAGAGGCCGGCGGTGTCACGCCACCCGATGCCCGGGGGTGTTCACTCCCCTCATGTCACATGACCAGAGCCCCCGCCCTGTGGTGTTGTGGGGTACATGTGTGGTTCTGGGGGGTCCCCAGCCCTCCTCCATCCTAGGGACGGGGCCTTGGCGTCCTTATCTGTGGGTTGGGACCCCCCAGAGCGTCTGCCTCGTGGAGCGTCCCCGGGCATCCAGCAGGGCTGGGCACTGCCAGGAGCTCAGTCATGAGAGGCAGCTCTCATTTAGGTGGGCAGCGGGCAGGGGGTGCTAGTAGGCAGCACCTGTGTGTTGTGAGGGGTCCTTTTCCACAGAGGCCTGGGGTCTGCTGTGGGCAAGTCCTGAGGATGCCACAGCCTCGGCTGGCCTGGCCGAGCATGCACAGTGGCCCCGCTGCTCCCGGGCAGTGTGGCGGGTGGGGGCACAGCCTGCTGTAGCCTCGGTGTCTGTGTGAAGTGGGGGTGTGCTGCGCCATCCTTGCTGCAGGGCTGTGGGGGACGTGGGAGGAACCTGGTGTGTGCCCCGCTGACCGCTGCGGTTGCCCCCCAGCTCAGCTCACCCATGAACCCCGTCAGCAGCAGCGAGGACATCAAGCCTCCCCTGGGCCTCAATGGCGTCCTCAAGGTCCCTGCCCACCCCTCAGGAAACATGGCATCCTTCACCAAGCACATCTGTGCCATCTGCGGGGACCGCTCCTCAGGTACTGCTGCTTCGGGGGCCGGGGGCCCGTGGGACAGGACTGTCAGGCCACTGCAGGGTCTGGAGGCCTCCCCAACTCGCCCTCCTGTGGGCCAGGCAGGACCCCTAGGCCAGGGTGCAGGGAGGCTGGTGCCGGGGCCATGCCCCATTCACCCCACTGAGCTCCCTTCCAAGGTTCTCACAAGTGGGACAGCGAGTGTTGGGTTGGGTGGGGCACAGGGTGGACCAAGGCTTCCAGAGAGGAGGCAGCTGCTGATGGCAAGGTCAGCATGGGGGCAGGCAGCGCTGTGCCTCCTCCCTTGGCTGGGTCTGGGCAAGGGGCTTATGATGTGCCACTGACCCCCAACAGCCTGAGAGGGAAGAACGGTGCCGTCTTGCGGGCCGCACAGTGCAGACAGAGCAGCTAACTTGCTAGGGGACCTGGTCCCTGGGGGGCCTGGGATTCGGAGGAGCGGAGAGGGCAAGGCTGGGGCCCAGTCTGAGCCCAGGTAGGGGTGTGGAGACCAGCAGGGCCCTTCCCGAGGTCTGGCCCACCGGCCGGCAGTGGTGGGGTGGGTTCCCCGCGGCTCGGTGGCCACTTCCCAGCCCCGCTCCGCCCCGCAGGCAAGCACTACGGCGTGTACAGCTGCGAGGGCTGCAAGGGTTTCTTCAAGCGGACGGTGCGCAAGGACCTGACCTACACCTGCCGCGACAACAAGGACTGCCTGATCGACAAGCGGCAGCGGAACCGGTGCCAGTACTGCCGCTACCAGAAGTGCCTGGCCATGGGCATGAAGCGGGAAGGTAGGCCGTGGCGGCGGCGGGGGCATGGGTGGGTGTCGGGCAAACGGGGGACCGGGCTCCCCACGTGGACGCCCAAGATGGACAGCAGGGAGTGAGCATCCCAGACGGAAGCTCAGCCAGGCGGAGGGAGGTGTGGGGGCGGTGCCCCGGGTCCTGGTTTGCATGCACGTTTGGGGGTGTGCCTCGATCGCTCCCATCAGGTCCTATGTCCTGGGCGTCATGGGGCGGGAGGTGCTGTCTTGGGTGAAGGTCTGCTGGCCTGTCCCTGCCCCCCCAGCTCTGCAGGACACCCTTCCTCTGTCCTCTGCCGTGCCGCTCCCACGACCCCACACGTGTGCGGCCGATGTGTGTCTTAATTCCTTTCTGCCAGCCCCCAGTGGGGTCCCCAGGCAGGGCCCAAGCCACGGTCTCACACCAGGGATGTCCTGAGTGGGGGCCTGGTGCTGCCGTTTCATTTCACCTTCTCCCATGTGGCCGTCTCAGCCTCGGTGGTCCTCGTTGAGAAGCCACAGCCTGTGCTGAGCCCCGTGCCTCTGTAGAGCTTCCTCCCCGGGCCTTGGGTCAAGAGTGGCGTCCGGGCTGGCGTTGGGTCCTTGTGCGTGCAGCAGAGCTGCCTTCTGGGGCTGGCATGGCCGTGCCTAGCGTTGCCAGTCAGGCCTTTCTGCTGGGGCGGGTGTTGCATGGAGTGCTGGTGTTTGCTGAGGCCCACCCTTGGCTGTGCAGGTTGGGAAACCGAGGCCAGAGGGTTCCGGCCTTGCTCAGGGTCACATGCCATCCAGACCTTGTGGCTTTCACCAGAGGGCAGAGGAGCGTGTGCCCATCCTGGAGAGGTGTGGGCCCAGCCCGGTTTTTCTGGATGCCTGGGGTGGGCAGGGAGACTTGTTGGGGTGGCAGATACAGCTTTGCCCCTGGAAGATGGAAACTGGGACAGGGGCAGGCATGGTGGGCAGTGGCGGGGGCCACTGTGCCAGATGTGGAGACGGTTGTGTTCTGGGGTAGAGAGGCCTGAGGCATAGCTGGAGCTGCCTGGCATACCCGGCGAGGATGCCACAGCACAGAGAGCTTGGTTTAGCTGAGACCATGCTTAGAGCAACGCCGGGCCTGGGGGTACAGCAGTGAGCTTGCTGTCCTTTGAAAGTGATCAGCAGATAACCAGGGGGGCCCCAGAGTACAGTCAGTGCAGGCTGAGGGGAAGCTCGGCCGCTGTGGGAGCCAAGGGGAGGCACCGGACTCTGCCTCGGGTACCCTGTGAGACTTAGGCAGGCAGGAGGGCTGTCTCGGCTGATGCCTGAGGAATGGAAAGCTGTCAGCCCCACAAGCCTGGCTGCAGGGAGCAGCGTCTGTGCAGTCTGAGACTGTCCTCACACCCGCTCTTGGGGGTCGGGGATGGCCTTTCTGTGTGGTGTGGCATGTCTGTGGTGTATGGGGGTGGGTGTGGTGTGTCTGTGTCTGTGGTGTGTGTGTGGTGTGGCATGTCTGTGTGTGTGTGTGTGGTGTGTGGTGTGTGTGGTGTGACTGTGTGTGTGTGTGGTGTGTGTGTGTGTGGTGTGG
>PVKV010035648.1:0-16409 GCA_004027835.1 Alouatta palliata
TCTGGAGTTAAATTAGGTCCCATTTGTCTATTTCAGCTTTTGTTGCCATTGCTTTTGGTATTTTAGTCATGTAGTCCTTGCCTATGCCTATGTCCTGAATGGTATTGCCTAGGTTTTCTTCTAGGGGTTTTATGGTGTTAGGTCTTATGTTTAAATCTTTAATCCACCTGAAGTTAATTTTAGTGTAAAGTGTAAGGAAAGGGTCCAGTTTCAGCTTTCTGGACATGGCTAGCCAGTTTTCCCAACATCATTTATTAAATAGGGAATAATTTCCCCATTGCTTATTTTTGTCAGGTTTGTCAAAGATCATATAGTTGTAGATGTGTGGCATTGCTTTTAAGGCCTCTATTCTGTTCCTTTGATCTATATCTCTGCTTCAATACCAGTACCATGCTGTTTTGATTGCTGTAGGCTTGTAGTATTGTTTGAAGTCATGTAGCATGATTTCTCCAGCCTTGCTGTTTTGCTCAGAATTATCTTGGGATCCGGGCTCCCTTTTGGTTCCATATGAAGTTTAAAGTGTTTTTTTTTCCAGTTCTGTGAAGAAGGTCATCGGTAGATTGATGGGGATAGCATTGAATCTATAAATTACTTTGGGCAGTATGGCCATTTCACGATATTGATTCTTCCTAACCATGAGCATGGACTGTTTTTCCATCTGTTTGTGTCCTATCTTATTTCCTTGAGCCATGAGTTGTAGTTCTCCTTGAAGAGGTCCTTTACATCCTTTGTTAGTTGTATTCCTAGGTATTTTATTTTCTTTGTAGCAATTTTGAATGGGAGTTTGCTCATGATTTGGCTCTCTGTTTGTCTGTCATTGGTGTACAGGTATGCTTATGATTTCTGCACGTTAATATTGTATCCTGAGACTTTGCTGAAGTTGCTTATCTACTTTAGCAGATTTTAGCCTGAGACTATGAGGTCTTCTAAATATACAATCATGTCATCTGCAAATAGAGACAATTTGACTTCCTCTGTTCCTAATTGAATATCTTTTGTTTCTTTTTCTTGCTTGATTGCTCTGGCTTGAACTACCAATACTATATTGAATAGGAGTGTTGAGACAGGGCATCCTTGTCTAGTGCCAGTTTTCAAAGAGAATGCTTCTAGTTTTTACCCATTCAGTATGATATTACCCCAATAGCTTTCATTATTTTGTGATACATTCCATCAATACCTAGTTTGTTGAGGGTTTTTAGCATAAAGAGTTGTTGAATTTTGTTGAAGGCTTTCTCTCCATCTATTGAGTTCTTTTCTTTGGTTGTGTTTATGTGATGGATTATGTGTATAGACTTGTGTATGTTGAACCAGCCTTGCATCCCTGGGATGAAGCCTACTTGATAGTGATGGATAAGCTTTTTCATGTACTGTTGGATTTGGTTTGCCAGTATTTTATTGAAGAATTTTGCATCAATGTTCATCATGGATATTGGGCTGAAGTTTTCTTTTTTAGTTGTGTCTCTGCCAGGTTTTGGTATCAGGATGAGGTTGATTTCATAAAATGAGTTAGGGAGGATTCCCTCTTTTTGTATTGTTTGGAATAGTTTCAGAAGGAATGGTACCAGCTCCTCTTTGTATGTCTGGTAGAATTCGGCTGTAAACCCATCTGGACCTGTACTTTTTCTGGTTGGTAGGCTATTCATTGCTGCCTCAATTTGCATTTCTAATGTATCATTCAAAAAGTTGTTGACTATTGTGCCCTTACATCCCATTCTCCCAAAACCTCATGGTTTTATGACATGATTATTGATATCACTTTGATTTCTATAAACATGGATTTTTCATTATAGTAAAACTGACTAAATTGCTACAATATATAAAATGAAATGGGATAGAAAGTGAGGAAAGAAGAGAGAGAATGAAGCAGCACAAAAGTGAATAGAAGGAGAAGAGAGTAACATAGAAGAAACCTCCAGGCACTGTGGTAGGGCATTTGGTAAGCATTAGTCTTTAGAGATGAAGAAAAGAATAATCTAAAGATTGATGGATAAGGAAGAGAACAGTGTGGATGTGTTTGTGGTGGTATACACAGCATGATTCATATGTGGGATTGAAAATGAGTAATGTAGGAAGTTGAGCCCCTGGTTAGTTTTCTTCTATTCATGGAGCATTACATTCATCTGAAGTACAATTATTAAGTTGTGCTAAGATTTTAAATTTAGATCTATTTGTTTTGCTGTTGAGTATAAGCTTTTTTAAGTAAGAACATTTAATTGAATTTGTATATTCAATGTATAATCTCCGTGCCTTTTTAAAATCATGTCTGATGTGTAGGATATTAATAGATGTATATTAAGAAATTGAATAAAATGACATAGGAAAACAATATTGAAGGTCTTTGAAATGTAAGTTTTGGAAGTCATCAAGGTAACATTAAATGTTTAGCTCAATAATCTATAATGATTGGTCAATTGGCATATATTAAAATTGTCTAATGAGGCCCACACTGTTCAATAAGAAAAGGTTAAAAAACGTAGGAAAACAAGATTTCTTCTACAGTAGCAGAGAAGAAAGCATGCAATTAGGGAAGTTCAATAAACTCTCATATGGGCCTTGATTCATGTATCTACCTGGTATATCAGGACACTGTTATGGGTTGAATTGTGTTCCTCTCAAATTCACATGCATAAAATCCTAACCCCCATATCTCAGAAGGTGACTTCATTTTCAGATAAACTTTACCGACATAATCAAGTTAAATGAGGTCATTAGGGTGTTCCAATGAACATGAATCCAATATGACTCGTGTTCATATAAGAAGGAATAATTTGGACAGATATACATTGAGAGAAGGTCAATGAAGAGACATAGAGAGAAGTCGGCCATCAACAAGCCAAGGAGAGAGGTCTAAAACAAACTTTTCTCTCAGTCCTCAGAAGAAATCAATTCTCCCAATACCTTAATTTTGAACTACTAGTCTCCAGAATTGTGTGAAAATAAATTTTGGTTGTTTAAACCTCAGAATTTATAGTCCTTCGTTATGGCAGACCTAGAAAACCAGTACAAACACTGTGTCCGATACTATATGTTTGTTCCAGTTCCATTCCAACCCTCTCTAGTTCTTAAAAGTTTTACACAGAGCTAGGAACCTAGAGATTATATTTTGGAGACATCTTTGACAGCCGATTTCTACTTAGTTACAATGACTAGGAATCCCTTATGAAAATGTAGAAGGGAAGATAAAAGAAAACAGGTCACTTCTTGCTCTGACTATGATAGAAGCATCAACAGCAGATTTTGGCACCTCCAGGAATCTGTGGGCTCCAATATCCTTAGCAGCAGTAGCAACAGGAAAGGCTCCAGCCCCAGAACTGCAAGTGAAGGTGTGTGGGCTAGGATTATCGTAGCATCTACATATCTGTGAAACATCTTTTCTCACTTTTGCAAATTTGGGGCTTCAATATAGGTTGCTGATCAAATCCTTCTATTCTTAAAATGTCCAGAGGGGTTTCAGTTATCCCACTTATACATTGACTGGTGCAGAATAGCCTTCTTCTACAGTAAATAGAACAGAGACAAACACAAATGAAGAAGCACCTTCAAGGAGGGAAAGGGGCACATAGGCAAGAAGGTATAAAAGGTTACAATTGATTGTGGCAACAGAATATAATAAATTCATTTTCTTTCTTTTTTTTTTTTTGAGATGGACTTTCGATCTTGTCACCCAGGCTGGAGTGCAGTGGTGTGATCTTTGCTCACTGCAACCTCCACTTCCCTGGATCAAGTGATTCTCCTACCTCAGCCTCCAAACAGCTGGAATTACAGGCATGTGCCACTACACCTGGCTAAGTTTTGTGTTTTTAGTATAGACAGAATTTTGCCATGTTAGCCAGGCCGGTCTTGAACTCCTGACCCCAGGTGATCCACCTGCCTTGGCCTCCGAAAGTGCTGGGATTACAGGTGTGAGCTACTGCACCTGGCCAATAAATTTGTTTTCAATAGCATCCTATGTTTAACAAAATGTGCATAATGGTGAGGTTGGAAATACACATATAAGCCACATCAGAAGGGCCAGCATAAATACATTAAAGATTTTGATATTTCAGTAAGTAGTTTGTATTATTTTTTCAGATTTGTAAACCCTTTAACTTTTACAAAATCTCAGTGAAGAAGGCCAGGCAGGTATTATTATCTCCAAATTACAGACGAGCAAATAATAAGTCAGTTGAATTTAACCAGCTATGTTGCTAATTTAGTATTTGTGATTAACTATTGTTTTTCATTTTTTCAATTAAAAAATTAACACTTATTTCTACTCTTAATAGTAATTGTCACTACTCCTTTTCTTATATTGACTTGGTTCTGAATATAATTGCCTATAAAAATCACCCATCAACCTTTAATCTAGTTCATTTTCCCAATCATAGTCTTTAAATACTATTACAGTTTCTTTTCATATACATTTGCATAAGTATTTCAAAGAATCATTTTAATATTCTAATCATTTACATTTAGGAAGATATATTTTAAAATAACATAAACCATATAAACATTTTCTTTTTGAAATTCAGTGTCGTGTTTTGATGATATATCTAATATATATTCAAATAATGTTCCAATCAGAGCAAAAAAATAGAAAAATATAATTGAAACATGTTAATCTTCAATTTCGTTTCTATTTTTCCTTGAATTTTTAAGCCCTAACTTACACAGATATTGTACAGTAAATGCACATGTAAAGTGTCATAGTATTAATAAAGTATATAAGCAAATGATGACATTTCTTTTATGCTCATAATTTATCTGTAGATATTAGTCTTTTCAATAAATAGGTCCATTATAAATTGATTTATAGTAGCTTTGAAGAAATGCTGCAGAAGCTAAAAGTTGTTCTGCATTACAAACTTTAATTCACCATGGGTGAGTGTACTTTAGAAAGATATAGATAGTTTGAAAAGGACATCCTTGAAAACCAGAGACCATGAAATACATACATGGGAAAGAGTCAATCTCATAAGAATTTCAGGGTATGCAAAATGTGTAAGAATGAATAGGAGTTATGTTTCTATAATTATGAGTATGTCTGTAAAAGTAACCTATTCCACATTATATATCCCTTTTAGAAATACTTTGTTTACCTGGAAGTATATTTGATTTCCTGGAGAGAAGTTAAACTGATAGAAAAATAATAAGAATACTAGACTTATGGTCTTAGTTTAAGAGGACACATAATTTATTTAAAAAATGGACATTGTGAAATGATATTAGCCACAGGAATAAAATTTCTAAAATTAACTTATATGTATAAATAGTTTTATATTTCTGAGTACTAAGAATTAGAAAAGTTAGGGATTTCAGTGGGTGATGAAAATTTCTCCATTGGGAGGAAATATTACATTTATATTCTGGATGAGTCACTAATTGGGTAAACTTAATTGAGCCATTTAAACTCTGTAAACTAAATTTCTTATTTGTAAAATACAGGACATAATAGAACATCATAAATATTTGTGTTCATTAAATGGAAACCTGTATTAACATATTTAGATTTAGATTTAGCAAGTGCTCAATAAATATTTGCTATTAGCTTATTTTCAAACTACCTTTATATTTATTTACAAAGAGAGATACATATGGTGAAAATTGCTTGAAGGAGAAATCACAGTGATGCTGGAAATAACAAAATACCAATTTAACATTCTTCATTTCATTTAGTTTATTTTGTTCCCAAAGTCAGCCTTAATAAATTAGAAATTCTGACCTCAGTCATTAACTTTTCCCTACAAATTTAAATGCATTTTCACTTATCACAATTTGGAAATGTTATCAACTATTTTAGAATAAAGCCAGAGGAAAAGCCTGTATATAAATTTAAAGAGTGATTAGAATATATACAATTTAACATATATTATTCTATTTCTAATACCAATTAATTGTATTCTTTTTCTTTATTTTTGTTCTGTTTGACACCAAAATTAACTAAGTGTAATTAATTTGGAAGTAAATTTAATATTACATTAGAGGATAAGAGGTTTGTGGACAAACACTGAGCTGTGTAAGGCAGTTTAAAGTAGTCTGAAGCTGGCCGGGCGTGGTGGCTCACACCTGTAATCCCATCACTGTAGGAGGCAGAGGAGGGCAGATCACAAGGTCAGGAGTTTGGGACCAGCCTGACCAACATGGTGAAATCCCATCTCCACTAAAAATACAAAAATTAGCTGAGTGTGGTGGCACAGGCCTGTAATCCCAGCTACTCAGGAGGCTGAGGCAGGAGAATCCTTGAACTCAGGAGGTAGAAGTTGCACTGAGCTGAGATCATGTCACTGCACTCCAGCCTGGGCAACAGAGTGAGACTCCATCTAAAAAAGAAAAAAATATATTACTTTGTGTTCAACTTTGTTCTATTGACTTCTAAAAAAACAACAGTAGTCTGAGGCTACAGGAGAGGATGTTAAAATTTTCAATAAAGAAGCGAGGCTAGGTCTCAATGAGAAGATACTACTCTTAAATATTATTTTAGTATAGGTATGTGGTTAGAATGTGAAACAAATAGATTTCTTGTAGAAAAACATTAGAGCAGAAGAAAAAAGCCAGTACAGAGAACCCAATGCAGAATCATCTCTGTCTTTTAGATGCACTATTTGTAAAATTGTGATAATACTACTGTCAACACCATAGAAATTTTTGTAAGTATTTTTTGCAGATTGAAATAGGAAGCCATGGATTTTAAGCAGAGTAGTGATATCATCTGAGTTATTTTAAAACTTTACTATGACTAGAGAGAGGACAGGATGAAAAATCAAAATCAAGAAGAGCATTGAAGGGAGCTAGTATGATAATTCAAGTGAGACAGAATGAATGTCTTGTTCTGGTAGTGGAAGTGTTGGGAAGTTTGAGATTTTACACATATTTTGAATAAATAAAAACAAAAAATTATGACTGGCTATGGCTTATGAGAGAAACCCAAGAGTTAATGATAACTATAAGCTTTTTAAACTGATCAATAGAAGCTGGGATCAACTGAAATGGAGGAAGACTGGGAGATGGGAAAATGAGGATTAAAAAAAAAAGTGATTTTTGAAGGTGGAATACTTGAGATTTTTACCAAATAGTGATTGAAGAGCTGAAAATAGCTATTAAATGGAGAGTTAGAAATGTGTGACTGGTGTTTAGAAGGTAAAATAGTGCTTGCAATATAAATGTTAACATGTTTGCATAAAGATGATATTTGTTAAATATGATAAAATTGCAAGTTCACAAAAATCATAAATGTAAATGCACACACACACACACACACACACACATACACACATTGTATATACAGGTTGAGTCTCTCTTATCCTAAACACTTGGGACCGGAAGTGTTTTGAATTTTGGATATTCTTTTTCAGAGTTTGGGACACTTACCATATTCAATATCCCTAATTAAAAAATCTGAAATCCAAAATGCTCCAATGAGCATTTCCATTGAGCATTATATCAGCTCCCAAAAAGTTTTGGATTTTGGAGCATTTTGAACTTTAGGCTTTGGATTAGGGATACTCAACACACATACTCATACACACATATATATAAATATTTATGTGTGCATAAAATTTGTATATGTATATGTAGGGAATCCATGAGTCCCACACTGGGCATCAGAATGTAGGGAATCCATGAGCCCCATACGTTGGGTGCCAGAATGTAGGGAGCCAGCCCTACATCACCCATGGGTACCCCGTGTTCAGCGGTGATAAAGGAATGAGAAAAAGACAGATTGAGAGAGATAGTGGGACCAGGGGGCCATCACTTTATTACTTTGGAGGAGACAGTGAAGGCCCCAAGCTCTGATCATCCACACTATTTATTGGTTACAATTACTTTGATCTACAGGGTAGGGGTGGAGTGATGGTGGGAAGAGGGTGATGGTAGAATGAATCAGTGAGCCAGAACTGGTTTATCATTCTAAAGATTGATAACAGTGGCAGTTTGGGAGTTCCACAAAACAAGAACATGTGGTTATCTTTAACTTATTATCTACATGCAGCTTGTGGAATTCAGGCCTTACAAGGAGCCTACAAATCTAGCTACATCATAGTGCTATGAAGGGGTTTTACCTTCTTGAGCACAATGTTTATGGAAGCAGAGTCTAGGTCACCCTGCACCAGAACATGAGGCATGGAGAGGCCTTCTTCCTCAGAGGCCTCCCGCAGCCTTCCACAGTTTGTTGTTCCTTGTTTACATGCTATTTATAACCAATTTATGTAGGCACTCTGTAAGTCCTTTCCCCTTTGCTGCTTTTCCCAACATGTATGTATTTGTACAATTATGCATACTTGTGTGCCTATTTACTTGAATAAATTTGAAGAATTGTTATGTTTTACAATATATACCACCTGCAACAATAATGTGGATATTCTAGTGTTTTCTGTTAATCAGGCTATGTCTTCAAACACACGAATTTCTTCTAAGGCAATCCTGTCATGAGGTGTATTATCTGGAAAGTGGTAGGTACTTGTATAATAGAGAAAGCCAGCATCTATTTCTGAATCTTCATAGCTTATGGCAAGAAAGGACAAATTGAACAAGAAGTCAATAGAGCAATGCTGAACACAAAATCTCTCCTTCTGTGAAACATTGACCTACCATAGATATCACCTGCAGATTCCTGAGCAGCTTCAAACTGTCACTCTGAACCATCCACACCATCAACTGATAAGACTGCCTCACAAATCAACCATTTCACTAACAGTGTATTTCTAAAGAGATGCATGAACTTAGGAAAAGCCACCATCTGCTTTTGGTTTATTGCAAATAATTTGCTTGGGGAAATCCTGGGACTACAATGTCAAAAAAAAAGATATAATGTAAGACACTTGAGAAGGTATCACTTGGAAGATAGATGAAAAGATAG
This sequence comes from Alouatta palliata, assembly GCA_004027835.1. Classification (NCBI taxonomy): domain Eukaryota; kingdom Metazoa; phylum Chordata; class Mammalia; order Primates; family Atelidae; genus Alouatta; species Alouatta palliata. The sequence goes on from PVKV010035648.1 coordinate 8,837, forward strand.
AGCAGAATCCGCAAGAGTTTATTTTGATGATCGAGAAAATCTACCTTGTGCAGCAAACAAAAACCAATGCAAGTGTAGGTCTCAGGAACTGAGTAGCACATGAACAAATACGATAGCACTGAAAGCTGTGACATTTTCTAAAAGGATATTGAAAAAGGAAGGACACACACATGCATACATACAAATACAAACACTGTGGTCCGCCTTTGAAAGTTATTTTTCTTGATGAATATGTATCACTGTTAAGAAACACAAATACACAGTTATCTCTTTAAAATACTACTTATAATGTGTAGTGAATTAAAGTAATATATTTACAATTATTTATTTCTGAAAAAGGAAAACTAAATGTTCTGGATAAATTATAACTTAAAATATAGTATACTTTACAAAAAATACTGGGGCATCATATATGCCAGAAGTGAAGAATATTCTGAGAACTGGACAGAGGTAAATATGTTAATAAAACAGCAGCCATGCGCAGTTACTGAAATAGTAATAGTTAAAGTAGTGGGCTTTCATGCTTACAAAAATCCTAAAGAATTGGTACGAGCAAAGACCTCTAGTATCAGTAATAAAAGAACTAATTCAATCTGTCACCAAATAAAATGAAATTTACTTTGCCATGTGTGTGGGAAAAAAATCTCAACAGAAAGCAAAAGAATAGCCTGCAACTTTGTCGTGTTTGAACACGGACTTACACTGCCCTCATAATGTGGGGATACCTCAAGCTGAGAAGCTGGCAATTAAAAAATGATCCTGGTGTGGTGGAAACCCTTGGGGATCTAGAAATCAAATGAAAAATTGCTCTGGAGGAATGTTTTATTTCATGTAGGATTTACAAAGGGGAAAATCAAAAGATGCTATATTAAGATGAGCTCATAAGCTCAAAATCAAAAATGACAACATTCATAGTAAGTGAAAGTCAACAATCAAATGCACCAGGAGACCTCAAGCTATGGCCTTAAACTCAAAGTCAACCTCAAGAGCATAACATTTTAGAAAGACAAAAGTTAATTAGCACACACAGGCACACTTGCATATAGCCTAAGTGTGTTTAAAAGGATTAAAGAGATAACAGATATTTTCATTAAATGCAATACACTTGAGAAGACAGTATCTTAATTTGTCAGTGGCAGAAGCCAAAAAGTAGTTAATATACTCCTATACATTTTCCTGAAACCATAGTAACTGGTGACAGCAAACTTTGAAAGATGAAGGCAGGTAACATTAAAACCAGGGGGACTAGTTGAAGGCCTAATTTAGAATAAATTCCACCAAAGTCTCCTCTCCCTTCTCTATACACGCAGGAGATTGCAGTTTCTCTACTTAAAAGAAGATAGGAATACTATTCAGCCATAAAAAGAAATGAAATAATGGCATTTGCAGCAACCTGGATGGAACTGAAGACCATTATTTTAAGTGAACTAATTCAGGAATGGAAAACCCAATATTGTATGTTCTTGCTTATAAATGGGAGCTAAACTATGAGGATGAAAAGGCATAAGAATGGTACAATGAGGCTGGGCGCGGTGGCTCACGCCTGTACTCCCAGCACTTTGGGAAGCCAAGGCAGGTGGATCATGAGGTCAAGAGATCGAGAGCATCCTGGCCAACATGGTGAAACCCTGTCTCTACTAAAAAATACAAAAATTAACTTGGCGTGGTGGCACACGCCTGTAGTCCCAGCTACTCAGGAGGCTGAGGCAGGAGAATTGCTTGAATCTGGGAGGTAGAGGTTGCAGTGAGCTGAGATCGTGCCACTGCACTCCAGCCTGGCAACAGAGCAAGACTCTGCCTCAAAAAAAAAAAAAAAAAAAAAAAAAAAAAAAAATGGTACGACGGATTCTGGGGATTTGGAAGAAAGGGTGGGAGGAGGATGAGGGATAAAAGACTACAAACCGGGTACAGTGGATGCTGCTCCGATAATGGGTGCCCCGAAATCTCACAAATACACTAAAGAATTTACTCATGTAAGCAAACATTGCCCGTTCCCCAAAAATCTATGGAAATTTTTTTAAAAATTAAAGAAGATAGGAAGATTATACTCTAGAGAGCAGCAAACAAAAATTATTTGGCCTGAGACAAAAACCTAAATGTTGGGAGACCATCCTGCTCTAAGGAGGATTCAGGGCTAGCCAAAGATTGCTACTATTTGATGTTCTAATTAACACTTTATTTAGATGGCTGATAAGAAATGGGCATTATCTTCTCTAAAATGTATGACAAACCCAAGACCAAATAGAAATAATATTATCAGCAGTGATTTTCACAATAAATGACAGAAAGTTCATCATCATCCTACCGTAAAGGACACGATGGACAAGTGTCCCCACATGCACGTTACTTGAACTTGTTGTTTTAGTACCCCTGTCTTGTACGTGAGCGAATAGATCAAATCACCAGGAAAGTAACTACTACAAAAACAGAAACTAAAGCATTTGAAAAAAAGGAAGCAACTTGATATAATTAATTTATGCATTTAGAAGAAATATTACCTTATAGACTTGAAGAACACTGCATCTATTAAAAATAATCAGTTATATATTTCACATATTTTTTCATACATTTAATCAAAAGGTGAAAGCAGGTAGATAGGCTTATCTTGTTCCTGAGCTCAAGGAGAAAGCATTCAATTTTTAAATCATAAGTAGTCTGAGATATCCTAAGGTGCCCTCTATAAGGTTAAGGAAATTCCTTTCCCATGGAAGTTATACCATATAGGTGGTAATATAGCCAATCTGGGCCACTTTAGCTTAGTGTTTACATAGTACGTCATTTTCAATATTTTAATTTCAGCTTGAGTATATCTATGTATTTAAAATGTGTTTCTTGTTAGCAATGAATAACATGGCCTTACTTGTTCATTATTTCTGTCATCTTTGTCTTTTAATTGAAAAGCTTAATTCAAACATATATAATTAATAATTATCTGATTTAAGTCTTCCATCTTGATGTTTGGCATTCATTTATCTGATTTGTGTTTTTTTTTTCTTTCTTTGTCTTCCTTGTTTTCTTTCTTGTGAATATGTCTATCTAGGGTTCTTTTCACTATGCTGTGCATTTTAATATGCAAATATTATTCTATTTCATAATCATTCTAGGAACCTTCTTATAAGAGTAAGATATGTTTATTTTCTTCCAAGTTTTGTGTACTTTTTGTTTTATATTTTACTTTCTTTTAAAATATAAACTATTGTATTTAATTTAAAATAATATTAAGCTATTAATAATTTTAGGACTCTACATATGAAAGAATACTGAAAATCTGCATTTTTATAATTTTTTAGGTATATTCTTTTTGTGGAGCTTTTAGTTACGTAACGTAAGTCTGGTTACCTGTTAATTTTTCCCTTCAGATTGAGGAACATTTTTATTATTTTTTGTGGTGAATTCACTGGATGAAATACTTTCAAGTTTTGACTGGAAATATTTTTTGAAACCTGCTGAAATTTAAAACAATATCTTTACTGAATATAAAATTATAGATTAAAATTCTGATTTATTTTCTTTCTGCCATTTTGAAATTCTATTTTCTTTTCACTTTTTTTTTCTGATCAGAAGTCACTAGTCATTTATGTTGTTGTTCTACTATAAAAAGGCACATGTGCATGTAATGAGTACTCTTTTATTGCTCCTTTAAGAAAAAAAATTTTCTCTTTTTCTTTGGTTTAAATCACTTAAGCAAATGATATACAAATAGTATATTAGGGTTTTGCTAAACTTCTTATATATATAATTAATAAATTTCATCTACTGGGAACATTGCCATTCCTTGTATCTTCAAACAATTGTCTTTTCTTTTTTTTCCTATTCTCCTGGGAAACTGGAGGTATAGAGACATTCTTATTTTATTTTATTTCATTTTTTCAACTTTCATTTTAGAATCAAAGTACATGTGCAAGTTTTTTACAAAGGTATATTGTGTGATGCTGATATTGGAGTACAAATGCATACATCACTCAGATAATGAGCATAGTACCCAATACGTACTTTTTAAGCCCTTTCCTCCCTCTCTTACTCATCCCTCTAGGAGTCCTCAGTGGATCATTGCTCCCATCTTTACGTCCATGTGTACCTAGTGTTTACCTTTCACTCATAAGTGAGAACATTATTTAAGATTTTCTGTTCATATGTTAATTCGCTTAAAAAAATGGCATCGAGCTACATCCATATTGCTGCAAGGGACATAGTTTCATTATTTTTAATGGCTGAGTAGTATTCCATCGGGTATAGATACTACATGTTCTTTATCCCATCCACCCTTGATGGGCACCTGTGTTGATTACATGTCTTTTCTATTGTGAACAGTGCAAAGAACATACATGTGAATGTTACTTTTGGTTAGAATAATTATTTTCCTCTGGGTATACACCCAGTAATGAGATTGCTGGGTTGAATGATAGTTCTGTTTCAAGTTATTTGAGAAATCTTCAAACTGCTGGTCACAGTAGTTGAAATAATTTACATTCTTACAACAGTGTATTAGTGTTCTCTTTTCTCTGAAGCTTTGCCAACACTAGTTATTTTTTGACTTTTTAATTAAAACTATTCTGACTGGTGTGAGATATAGAAAACTACATTAATGACTGACTAGCCATCAGTGTTTTTAATTTTACAAAATGGATATCTCAGTGAATAAAAATTATTTTTATTTTTCTTCTAAGAATTTTGAAATAAATAAAGGGAATACATAGGTAAAAATCATCTTTAAAAAATTTTTAAATTTTAGTTTTAAATACCTTGTAATGTTGCTTTAATCTGAAAGGAAATGAGGATATATAGGTAAGTACTGTCTATAGTAATTTTGGTAATAAGCCTATATCATATATTGTCTATATACATGAACATATAAATTTCATTATCTAACTTCAGTAGGCTTTAGTTTTCATATTTAATTTCATTTTATTAAATATTATGTTATTTGTTTTAATAGTCCTGAAATATATCAAAGTAACAGAATTCCCTTGTTTTTTATTAAAGAATCAAGATGTTGATCCAGGAATAAATATAAATATTTTTGAAGAAAGCTTTATTAGGTATGCATAATTATATATGTCTATGTCGGAAAACAAAACAAAATAAAAAGGTGAAATGTAAATGCAGAAAACATTATTTTTAAGATGTAATTTACATATCATACAATTTACCCATGTAAAATGTATGATCCAGTGATTTTTAGTATGATCAGAATGTTGTACAACCTATACAACAATCAATTTTACAGCATTAATACCTGATTAAAAAAACTCAACAACCATTAACAGTCATTTCTCATTTGTCTCCTCACTGTAATTTGTACCAAGGAAATCACTTATCAACTTTTTGTTGCTATGTATTTGTCTATTCTGTCTTTTTAAAAATTACTCTTATCTAATTGTAATTATATATCCTTTGACCAAGATGTTCCCATGTCCCCTTCCCCTTAACTGTTTTCATTACTCTTCTTCAAGTTTGAACTTCTATTTTATTTTATTTTATTTATTTTTTGAAACAGAGTCTGGCTCTGTCACCCAGGCTGGAGTGCAGTGGCCTGATCTCTGCTCACTGCAACCTTGGCCTCCCAGGTTCAAGAGATTCTCCTTACTTAGCCTCCTAAATAACTGGAATTACAGGTGTGCAACACCATGCCCAGCTAATTTTTACACTTTTAGTGAGGCAGAGTTTAACCATGTTGGCCAGACTGGTCTTGAACTCCTGATCTCAGGTGATCCACCCACGTCAGCCTTCCAAAGTTCTAGTATTACGGCCGTGATACACCCTGCCTGGCCTCAAGCTTGAACTTTGAAAGGGATAATGTGGAGCTGCACATCTGGTGTCAAAAAAATGAAGCTGATTGCACAAAGAAGAGTGCATTAGCCAATTTGTGATGGCAACTTTCTCTCCTGTTTGTGGGGATCAACATTACAATATCATATGAAAGGTAGTAGACTGATCCAAAAGGCATCAGTGTTCAAATACATATAAACATGGCACTTAATCCTCTTTTCCTTTTCTGCCAAAATTGACTTATTTGAAATACATGTGTATTTTCAGGTTGAGTAGTTTAAATTTCTTTTTCAGAAGCTGTTGCTATAACCTCTGCAGTTAGTGTTTTATGGAATAGCTACACACTTGGAAGAATCTTACTCCAGATGTGGAAATATCATATCCATACCAAATCAGAGAACTTTCAGCAAATTCTTCAGCAGCAGAAGTTCATAATAAGGTATCTGCAGGAAATCATTTTCAAAATATACTATTTTATTTTAAAGTATTCAGTAGATAAACAAAGTGGGAAGTGGTGCCTCCCACAGAGTACATAAAATACCAGATAACTGGTCCCAATTTGTCTCATAGCTGTACTTCAAGTGCCCTACTTTGTCATTTTAAATTTTATTTAAATGATACTGCCACAGCATTTTAATTTATGTTATTCTTACTCAATACTCAGAAGGAAACTGTACTTTGGTATCACTAATCACATTTAAACAAAACAAAACAAAAAACCTCCAAAGACTAGTGAAGTTTTATTAGTCTGCTATGATGGCAGAAGTAAAACTGGAATGCAGAGGCTATGTTCTTTTTCAGGTAACTTTCTACTGCTGGCCCTCTCTCTGTCTTAGAAATTCAGTGAGAACTAGTGCTTATTTTTGAGAAATATTTGGATGAAATATCTACAAAACTATTAAAATCTATTATGTTAATTGCCTTGATTTTGTCATTTAATATGCTTAGAATAGTCTATAATTAAACATATAAGACTACTTTTGTATATTTTTATATTTTACTTATTTCCCTCAGGATTTCTGTCTTCTAGAGCAATAACTTACTCAATAAAAAAAATCCATCATCTCAACATTGAACAGTAATTATTCTGTGCATCTTCAGCAAACAAAATATAATGCATGATGCTAATGTAATGGATACTGGTTGTTAGTATGAGAATAAATAATGTCACAGATAAGTAACAATAACAGCGGTGTTTATTGAGTGCTAATCATGGGCCAGAAAAGTTCTATGTGACTTAAATATATATTAACTCATTACATTCTTAAAAAAAAAAATTAGAAAGATCCTATTGGTATCTATCCTCTAGAATTGAGAAATCAGAGTTCAGATAAAAACATAAGCCATCTGCCCCCTGCTCTTCACTTGACCTTCATACTTATCTGCATGTTTTGTCCAACTCCCACATCTGTTTCTCTCCAATTTGTCTGGTAAGTAGATTGAAGAAGGATTTGTCTGAACCTCTATAAAATTTAGCAATTTCTGGCCAGGTGCAATGGCTCTTGCCTGTAATCCCAGCATTTTGGGAGACCAAAGAGGACAAATCACTTGAGGTCATGAGTCTGAGACCAGCCTTACCAACATGTGAAAACCTGTCTCTACTAAAAATACAAAAATTAGCTGGGCATGGTGGCATGCACCTGTAATACCAGCTACTCTAGAGGCTGAGACAGGAGAATTGCTTGAACCCGGGAGAGGTTGCAGTGAGCAGAGATCATGCCACTGCACTCCAGCCTGGGCAAGAGAGAGAGACTCCACCACAGAAAGAAAGAAAGAAAAAAGAAAGAAAAAAGAAAGAAAGAAA
>PVKV010035649.1:0-16404 GCA_004027835.1 Alouatta palliata
AGAGAAGCCGTCATTTCCCAATAATTTCTTTAAGACAGAAAAAGTGAATGTTTGTCTCAACCCTCTTATGGCCATTATATCTAACCAAACTCAGAAATGCCATCTAGGTGTTAAAATCTTGGGGACAGTAAGAACACTTTCCCAATCAGAGATCTAGCTACTTAAACTTTTGAGGTTGGACATGTCTTTGGGTGTGACAGGCATTTTATTTCTTTTGTCATTGACTTTTATCTATGACATGAATGCATTCCTGAGCATGGTCCTGTCGCTAGTTTAGATTTTGATTATTTTACTTTTTGCTACTTCCCTCCTAAAATCCTTGTTTCTGCTTTTTTTTCTCCCTCTCATTGCTAGCATACATACTTTTTGTTTTGTTACGGCAAAACTGTATAAAAATCATTGAGTCATACAGTTTTTCAACTGACACACTCATTTTTGCCATTTTATCATAATTTATACTCATTTTTCAAAATGTAGACATAGTATATAGAAGCTGCTACTACCTGAAATTATTCAAGTGTGTATTGTAGACCCTAGTACTCAGACTCACTGATCAGAGCTTGAAATGGCCTCTGCTCAGGCAGAAATACCAAATAAGTTCACACAATGGTATATTTTAATATTTGGGGTTTTTTTTTCAAGAGCAGGAAAAGATTAGGAATCCTCCAGAAAAATACATGGAAGCATATGCACGAAACAAATTCACCCATTATAAAGAAGATAAAAATATTCACAAAGAAAATAAAGATTGGCAAAATATTCTAACAAAATAAAGATTGGCAAAATATTCTAACAGTCCAATTCAAAGAATGCAAAAATACTACCAAGTACCAGCCTGCAACTTTCTCCACAGAATTCCTAATCCCTTCTTCTTTCCTTTGGAAAGGCATGTTTAAGATTACAAATACTGTGTATCAAAGTCAGGAGTGAGAAAGGGCTTTATGGAGGACACACCATTACACATACACACATACAGTATGTGTCTCTGTTCAAGTGGGGATCATGCAGAATAGAGAGCAAACTGATATTCCTCCCCTCCTTTCTGCTCCTTTCTTTCCTCAGCTGTTGGGGAAACTAGTAGGGATATTAGTTTAAGAAATCAAGAAAAACGCCACCACCTAAGTATGGGAGTAAAACTGCATTCTTTTCTGACATCTGGCATCCAATTTTCTTGTAGGTACTTGCAATGGGAATTGAACTTTGAGAACCACCCACCTCAACCACTCCTAGTACCAGTCTCCAGAATTCTTGCCCTGACTTGGACATTTGTGGGATTTATGGTTAAGGGAGATTACTTGGCAATGAATTCCATGTGAGGAATGATGATGGTCCTCCCTCTCTACCCCCAAAATTAAAGGTGCGAGGAGCAGGAATCCTCGAAGGGAAACGGCCACCATTTCTGCGTGGTCTGCGCAAACCTTACCACGTATGTGCCACCGTGAAATGCCGCTGTTTGGGGATGTTGCTGCTGAGAAGCATTCTGCGGAGGAGCCTGGGGGAATTTCTCATAGAGATCACTGGGGAGAGCTTGGGAGAAACCGATTTCCTTGCTGTCTTGGACTTCTCATGCTGCAACAGGTTTTCTCACAAGCATTTCACAAGGTCCTCGTTCAGCCACGGGTTTGGACAATGCGGATTATCCACTTCGGGTACTGTTAAAGTGTCCGGGCTTGTCTGCTGAGCCATTTTCCTGGTCAACTTTGTACAGTTGGCAAGAATCCAGGGCAACATGGTTCCCTCGCTCACAGTCCGGGAAATGACCAGGGAGGCAGGTCGGAGCCTGCTGCTGTTAGTGCATCCAGTCGCCTGCCTCAGTCTCTCTGTGGAGCTGGGGCTGGGAGCAGAGGAGGGGAGCGCACTCCTCCACGGAAGCGTATTAAACGTCACCCCTCCTTTCCCAAGCCCCTGCCTAAGATCACTGACAAGCTCGCATAGCAAAGGAACATGGAGGGACGCCACTGCGCTCATTCAGCTTTGTCTGCGCTACAAAGCAGCCTGTTAAACTATGGGAACTAATGCGCCGCAGCTGCTCCAGTGACTTCTGCTGCTTATGTACATAAAAAGTCCTGGGGGGAGGGCTTAACCATCAGATGCCTGCTGCTCGGATGTTTGCCTAGTCTTTCCATTTGCTTATTCCTGAATCCAAAGGAAAGAAAAACTTTCAATAGATCTTCCTCTCCTGCAGGGCTATTTATCTCTCTACAGTCCACGTTCATAAAAGAAAATTGCCAATCCTTTGTGTTTTTCTTTCCTTTTTTTTATAAGGGAAGAATAAACAAGCACTAGCTAGACAAAGAGAAATGCTTCCCTGCTTACTAAACTCAATCTGATGAACCGTATAAGACAAATCTCATGAGGATAAAATGGCCTTTTTCTCTCTGTCTCTAGTTAGAACCGAAAAAACGGTTTCAAAATATTACACATGGAACGCATTACAGGTTGCAGTTGTGTTCTACAACTTTATTAATTACGGCCCTTTCAAAGAATCAACAACTCTGTGTAGACCCACAAATGATATATGTTTTCTCTTTGCATATAAACTAATACCCCTCCAGAAGGACAGATTGTTTTCCTAAAAGTAGTTAAAAATGATTTTAAAGTTTCAATGACTATTTGTGATATATACAATTTTATGTATTCAACTATGGGAGAGTGAAATATATCCAGCTTTTCCTGATTTCCTTTATTGCCTTTTAATATAAGAGTTTTACGTGTGATGAATAGAGCTTCAACCCACTTATTCAGAGAGCTTAAAATAAATTATATTACAACTGGAAAAAAGTAAATATGTAACAAAAAAAAGTATGAGGTAAAGCCTGTTTAATCTCATTTATGTGGACACTAGAAGAGCAGACATTAAACAGCACTGGAAAAAACTCAAACCTTTGCATAGGGAAGTTCCCAGTAGCTTAGTGATGCTACAGATCACACAGGATGGAAACCAAGTCACACTTCTCATTTCTCAGGATCTAAGAATATTTTATATTTTTAAAAAACACAATAACATAGGGAGCCTCAAAATGCATCCAGAAAAAAAAAGGAGACTGGAATGATTCTCTTTCCTATGATTACTATTAGGTCAATTTTAAAAGTGTCTCTTGTCTCCCTGCCCCCTTGTTGCTCCATTTCAAGTTTCAATTCCTTGCCTTTTAAATGTTTATAGAAAAGCATACTCTGAGGTTCTATTCACAGAAGCACAGGGTCATCTTTCCTGTTAATGTACGCACAACAATTCGATAACACGTGTGCCATGATTTCATCAAAAAAAGTTACACAAGTATTTGAATTTGAAGAATCGGTATGATTATTCTTATTCTTATAATTTTTACCAATATAAGTTTTTGTCATGTGCATCATTAAGTGGCAAAGTATATATGTGTGTGTGTGTATCTATCTATCTATGTATATACTATATCTACTTCTATAAAGTGGGCTGAGGGGCTGACAACGGCCTTAGGAGTTGTGCAAAACAGGTGTGAAATGCTTGCCCTCAAAGAGCTTGTAACTTAATGGAAAGGGCTGGATCTTTGAAAAAGATACCAGAACACCTGGAAAGTGAAATGATCAGGTGCAGAAAACTTCAATGAAAATGAAATGCATATGTGATGAGGAAACTCTGAGGTAAAGTAAAGCCTAAGAAGGGAAGGTTCAGAAATTCACGGAAAGAAAGAAAAGAAAGAAGTGTACTTTAGGAAGAAAAACTAGAAGGTACAAATGCTTTTAAAATGCATTTGTACATGTTTTCAGTTTTGTGCAAAACAAAATCACACCAACAACAGCAAAATTAAAGGCTCAGCAGTCTATAGATACAAAGTCTTCAGGTTCAAAGAAATAAAAAATTCAGATGATAGGATAAAGTGAGAAAAACTAATATGTACTGAACTGAAATGGCAAAAAAAAAATTGTTTTAGAAAAACATCTCCAGTTTCTGAAGACTCAGTTCCATTCAAGAAACATTTATGGGCATTTGTTTTCTGCCAGGCACTATAATAGGTGCTCTAGGGTATTTAAAATTAGCTTGGCCAGGTGCGTTGGCTCACACCTGTAATCCCATCACTTTGGAAGGCCAAGGGAGCAAGATCATTGAGCTCAGAACACAAGACTAGCCTGGGTAACATATCGAGATCCCATTTCTACAAAACATGAAAAAATAGCTGAGTGTGGTGGCACTCGGTAGTTCTAGTGCTACTCAGGAGGCTGAGGTGGGAGAATTGTTTGAGCCTGAGAGGTTGAGGCAGCAGTGAACCATGATCATACCACTACAGTCAAGCCTGGGTGACTGGGCAAGACCCACCCTCAACAAAATAATAAATGAATAAATAATAAAAAGATTAGCTTGTTACTATATCTCTATATCTGCCCTCAGGGAGCTTAGAGCCCAATAGGACAGATGCCAAGTGCAAAACCATTGATATGAAAAAGTGTAGCCCAAGTAGTCAGATGAGAGCCTGGAGGCTGGAGATACTTAAATGTCTGGCTCTAAGTAGATAAAAGTGACTTGTAGTGGCCAAGTAAAGGAAGAGATGATACTAAGAATGATATGGGCAATAATTGGGAAATTCATTGAGTTCAGAGGATTCTGGGTTGTAGTTCTTGCTTTCAGTAACCTTGTAGAAGAACTGAAGAAGAGTAAACTATGCTCTGATCTTCTCATAAATAGTATGACATGTAGAATGTCCAGAGAGTCTGGACTCTTTGTTAATGATCACAATTAAGCTAAAATAGAAGATATACCAATATTCTATTCAAAATGCATTGAGCATTATGGTTAAATATAGACAAAAGCATTCTGCAGGTCTCCCATTGCTTTGATGAATGTTAAAGGATTCCAGTGTATTTGGTTGGTGCAAAAGTAATTACAGTTTTTGCCATTAAAAGTAATGAAGAAGCAGGATTGGGAGTTTCCTTGCAGGTCCCCATATCCCATCATTATTATTGATTCGATTTCCTGACACTTACCATTATCCTCCTGAATTTGCCAAATGATGTATGATATGCATACTGCTTTTTAAAAATACAAAGTTATTTTTGTTTTGAGATTTCTTGGTCACTCCTTGAAATAACTTGAAAAAGACTGCAGTGTTTCAAAGTGATGCTTGAAACTTTCTGCCTTAGGAAATGCAAATGGTAAGGTTCTGAAGATAACCAAAGGTGGGTGAGGTTGGGACAAACTGGAAATTTTTTCTTATACTGAGGCGGAGGGTCAGTATAAGACCCTCCGCTTCAATATAAGAAAAAATTCCAAAAGGAGAACTCCACAGCTTGCATTTTTCACAAAATCTCTTTAAAATTAACTACCAGGAACTTGTCTGAAAAACACTGTATTGTAAGTGACAGCCAAATAAGGCCTCAGGTTTTAACGAGTGGAAATTTGAAAGTGGGTGAAATGTTTTGATAAAGTCACCCATGCCTAGAACAGCAGATAACATCTCTTAACTTCAAAAAAGTTTTCCTAGATACCTTTGTGGATTTTCAAAATTTCTGTTTTTTTAGATTATTTGGAATCCTTGAAAATGTTTTGGCTGATTAATCATTTATAGGTGGTAACAAAGAAGACAAGAATTGCACAGGTTCCAAGACAAAAAGCGTGCTTTTGTAAGGTAAGAACAAGCAAAGCTGGATTTCCCACAATTGAATGGGAGCAATCATGTGGCTCATTAAAACGAACATATAAAATGATTTATACTTGGCTATGGAAAACAAGGTATGCTTCTCCAAACTATGTTCTAATTAGATAAAGTGTTAAAAGGAGATTGCTTTCCAACTGCCCATAGGATATGGTCCATGGGAATGACCTGATAGTGGGAGAGGTTATGTTGTCTATTGGATAAAAAAATATGGGTTAGTTTTAGAAACAAAAAGTTTGTTTTGAACCCCAGAAGTACTACTTACTAGTTGTGTTACTCTACTTTTCAGTGGCTCAGTTCCAGATCTATGAAATAGTATGATAATAATGACGATGATGATGATAGTAGCTGTTGCCTAAGAATGCTGCAAGATTAAATGTGTTAATCCCCATGATATAAAGTGTTTAGAAGAGCACCTGGTACAGAATAACCCAGTAAATAAAATCTACCACTGTGTAATACAAGGAACTTATAGAAATTCACACTTAGTCAATATCAATTATGTACCAGGAACTTTACATTTTATTTCCCTTAATCCTTGCAATCATACTTAGTGTGTTGTTTTTGTACCACAGTTGTACAGATGAAGGTGTAAGGAGATTTAAAAACTTACCAAAGGTCATATAGGTTACCAATGGCATAAATGGAATTTAAATCTGTGTCTATAAGGTGCCAGCGTCTCTATTCTGATTCTATATTACACAACCCCAAAAGGAAAGCTAATCTGGTATTTAAAATTGATTATGGTTATTTCTGTGGAAAACAGTAGACACCTGAGTGCCCTGCATTCTTGGTCTAGTTAACAGTAAATTTTGCCCTTGGCTACTCTCAGAATATATGCCATGTCAACCTGTAAGTCTGCCAAGTCATGAAGTTCTTTGTGAGGCATGGTACTCAACTGAGGGTGGCTGAAGGTGGAATTCCTGAGGTGCTTTTGTTTTATTCTCATCTATATACCTGTTCTCTGTCAATATGAAGGAATTTTAATTAAACTTCATGATAGTTTTCCACTTAGCCAAATAATACATTCTAAAATTATTTTATCTCAAATTTTTTATCATGATTATTTTTCATTTAGGATTTATATCATTATAAATTTTGATGATGACATTATATGATCCCCTTATCTAAAAGTACATCTGAACACTGTAGAACACGGTTTTTCAAATCATTATCATCATCATCAACCTTTTTATTAGGTACTGGGCTAGGAGGCAGAGATTTTCAAAAAAGTAAAATATGTGCTTTAGAATGAATATATAAAGATAACTCTCCCAACAAAGAAAATATATACTAAAAATCAAATTAATAATAGAAATGATTGGTGCTTCCTGGGTTAAAAGGAGTGACCAATAATTTCATCTAAACAGAGAATAACTCAAAAATAAGGCAGGGCTTGAATTAAGTCTTGAAAGAAGGTATGTATATATGGAAAAATAATAATAGGTTTGGAAAGGTAGGTAGTTTAGGGGAGGTAAGATGCATTGGATTTTTAGACTTTTTTCTAAGGAAAAATTGGTAAAATTTACATGGTAGGTGGGTAAAAAATATATAAAGAGATTTAAGTAAGTTTAACCTGGTTGCAACATGTTCTATAACTTGGAAGACAAGGATTCTAAAGATCTTATTTCAACATTTCCTATTCAATATGAATTTCTGTAGAAATGGAAAGAATGAGTAATAAAGCAAGGATTAGAAGGATTAGTTCATTGGTTATATATGTTTGTAAGTCAATAAAAAAGTCAAAAATTGATTGGATATTTCTTATACATTTCACCCAATTAATCATCAAAAGCCAGTAAATAGTTTTTAAAAGTGTATCTAGATTTTATTAAACAAAACAAATATATGTCTTGATTTATATTAGAGCTATATTTTGAGCATATGATGTGCTCTTCTAAGCTCAATTCATTTTAATAAAAAGATCAAATCTAGTTATATGGGTTTTCTCCTAGATTAAAACTAAATGTTAGAGTGATCTCTGATAAAATAGTAAGTCATTATTTCACTTGAAAGAAAAGTTAATATTTTATAGAGCACAACTTTGAAAATTTTTTTTTTTTGAGAAACAGTCTCATTTTGTCACCCCGGCTGGAGTGCAGTGGTATATTACAAACACCAGACATTTAGTGCACAAAAGATCCTGGGTAGACCTTCACAGACCTGTGCATAATGAAAATTGACAAGAAGAAACAAATGTTTGTTGTTTTTGTCCACATAATGGACATGAAAGGGAACAAAATCCAACGTGGATCCTAAATTCAGAGAAATATAACACAGTAGTGATCTATTCAAAAACAACACCAAGGAACACGTTTCCTTATCTTTCTCTTTCATTCTCTGTACCCACCCCTGACTGGCCCCCAAGAAAGGATGTTTTAGAGTCTTTTTCAAATTAGTATAATATAACTGCATAACTTCCCTCTGATCCCCATACATAACATGTGTTTCAGTCATTCTGTTTTTTGGATATGGTTTCTATCAGACAGTATATTTTACTGAACATATCTATAATTCAAGGATTTTTAATTATAGCTGGAAATTTTTTCTAAAGTTAAACATATCTAAACAATGATTTCTCGTGAGCAAATCATATTTTCAGAAATAACCTTTTTTATACCTAACTATAAGGAATCTTCTGAAACACATATGTTTATATGGGATGCTTTAAAAAAGGCATCATAGAAACCAGAGTTGTATTCCCTATTATGTAATAAATTAGTGAAGTCACCTTGAACAAGTTCATTAAACTTCTATGGAACTAAAATTCCCAGTATAAAGTCATATAACTTTACTAAGATTTAATAACTTTAAAAAAATCTTATCCTAGTCTTGAATTGGGAGTTTCAGTTGTCATTTAAGAAAAACAAATATCAAGTGCATCCTGAGCCAATATAGTTTCTTCCACTTGCATACAGTGTTATATACGACAAATGCTTTTAGAAGAAAAATGGAAAACAAGATAGTCAATGTTTAGGAAACTGAAGATGAAAAACAAGAGAGTGCTGCACTGAATAGGCAACTTACTGATGCTTTTATGGCTCTAAAACTTGGGAAACTTTTTCCCCTAACTAGGTAAAAATTTGTTCTGACATGTGAGTCACAGCTTGGGAGACAGAGTGGGAGAGCAATGCCTAAGTTAATTTAATATTTGAAATCAAAGCATTGTTTTACTTCTAAAATAGTGAAACTACACAGATAGGAGGTATATTCACTGTTACATAATAAGTCAGATTTTCTAAAACATCAGGGCTTAAGTTACATTTTAGACAATTTCAGAGGAATTGAACTCATATTTCTCTCACATTCTCTGCACTCACATTTCACAAAGCATGTCTCACCAAAGATGAGTTTTGCATAATTTTAATGAATGTTTCATGAAAAAAAAGCAATTTGTGATTTAAAAAATATATGGACCCGGGTTGAATGCAACTAAATGGGTTTCCTCACTGTAAGATCTCATCATCTTTTAATATGTTGATGTGATTTGTGAATGCAGACTTGCCTGGCTCTAAGTTCACCTGCATCCATTGGTATGTCCAGAGATTAATGTTTCCAGTAGCCCTTAACTCGACTTTCTACAAGTATCTCCTTGAACATAGTTTTTAGATAATGCAAACCTTCCTGATTTTCTGGTGTGCTTTCTTTTTCCCTTTTGTTGAACGATAGCCAAACAGAATGCTTCCAGCAGAATGATGACTTAGTTCAGGTACTGGCTGCCCTGGTAACAGCCTCCATTAGACTCAGGTTGTTGTTACGCTCCTGCTCTCAGGCCAATTTCACCCTCCTCTGCAATGGTGTATATCTCCAAATATACAAGACATAACCTTAGCAGAGGCTATGAGAGGGATGGAGCCATGAATCTAAATGACTACATTCTGGACAGAAGCCTGCTGGAAGGCTGTGGACAGACTAACCAGACAGAAAAATATTGGACTAGATGGCACTGTTGATGAGAAGATGCATAAAGGCAACTGCAAGCCAGACAGGTGCTCCTCAAACTTTAATGGACCTACGAATCACCTGGAGACAACTCTAACATAAGGATTCTGATTCAGTACATCTGGGGTGAGGCTCGAGATCCTGCAGTTCCAAAGCTCCCATGGGATGCTATAGCCAATCCATAGATTGCTCCACGTGTATCTCGGCCTTAAAGTATGTAGGGATTGACAGCTAATGAATACAGCAAAATAAGACAATTAACTTGGACAAAGGTGATCCTATTTCTTTATATTCAGGCAGTTGCATAATATTTAAATTCACTGCTGATATTTTAATAAATCATGCAATTTTAAAAATAACTTTTATTATAAATGATAAACCATTTTTTTCAAAAGTGCATATGCACTCTAAATGATTCCATTCTAGAAGCAAATTTGCTATATTAAATCCACACTTTTAAGATGAGACAAAAAAGACTTAGAAGTTGAAATAAACTCTTTTGCAAGTGTGGGGAGTATCTATATATGTTTATAAATTATAAATTAAAATGAATAATTATATCATTGAAAAGTAAACTTTAAGACTTATAGACTGTTTCCTGAATGTAATTTATTTAATTATTTTACAAGCATTTAATAAGACAGGTACTATGTGCTAGATTCTGTGAGTCCAATGAAGACATGATCTTTGTGTATCTGGAGATACACAAAGGATTCATTCTTTGCTATGCTCACAGTCTCCTGGGACTTTCAGTCTAGTCTACTGTGCAGTATAAAACATACCAAAGGCATTTACCATCAAAATGACTACACTATTGACCTATTATCCAAAGAATTAATCAACAAAGTACGCATCCACCAAATCAATACACCTAGTTTTATAGTCAATCTATGGATAACTATAAAAGTGGGTACATGCCTTTCTTTCTGGGGCTTCCCAAGAAGTTATTACAACCTGGAAGTGCTCAAATGGTTGCTACATTATGAATATCAATTTGATTTTTTTCTAAAATTATTTTAAGCTCTAGTAAAATACATATGAATGTTATACCAATATTATAAAGGTATATATTCTAGTTAGTCTAATAACCACTGTTGGTATTTTGTAATTATATAAACATTGCATAAGCTAACTAGTAATTATTTAATCAGTTATAAGGGAAATCAACCTACAACAAAGAAATCCTCTTATTACAACCCTGGTGAAAACACTTCAGTCTAAACAGCAGTTGCCTCGTGATTCTTGTACTTTAAATGCTGGGAATACAGTAAGTGTTCAATAGACACTCAACATAGGTAGGAAACGAGGGAGGAAATGATTTTGCACAGTTTGTTTTAGTATTTTTTATGATTTTGGATAGTTAACAGGCCAAAAAGGTAGGGTGTCAAATCAATTCACACTGATCTATCTACTAAAATTCTACATTGCTAGGCTGGCACAGTGGCTCACGCTTATAATCCCAGCACTTTGGGAGGCCGAGGTGGACAGATCACCTGAGGTCAGGAATTCAAGACCGGCCTGGCCAACATGGTGAAACCCTGTCTCTACTAAAAATACAAAAATTAGCTGGGTGTGGTAGCACATACCTGTAATCCCAGTTACTAGGGAGGCTGAGGCATAAGAATCGCTTGAACCCAGGAGGTAGAGGTTGCAGTGAGCCAAGATCACACCACTGCACTCCAGCCAGAGTAACAGAGTGAGACTTTGTCTCAAAAAAAAAAAAAAAAAAAAGGAAATCTTTTTGCTAGGCATGTCTTTCATTTTGAAAATGTATTTGTTTTAAATTAGCTAGATATATGATATGTTGTCACTGTAAACATGTTAAAAGTTCTGCAGAACTGTAAAATTTCTACAGACCATCATCCCCAAACTTAACCCTCCCCCAGGTAACTGTTATCAGTCGTGTTTATTCTTCTAGATCTCCACTCTCCATTACAGTGCACACCATACAAATGTTGCTATTAGGACCTGAAATGAGGTTAGTAGAATTGAGAAATTAAATTTTTATTTTTATTTAACTTTATTAATTTAAATTTAAATCGCATCATGTGGCTAGTGGCTACTACAGTGGACAATAAATTCTAGACCTTCGTGTGATTTCATAAATTATATGCCTATGGTATCATATATTACTGTTTTCTAAGCCCTCTTAAAAACATAGTGTTATATCTAATGATCAATCAGTAATTTATTTTATCACTCAACAGAGATCTCTCTTGCTATTTTTAGCTGATGCATAGTATTCAATAGTATGGTTATTTCACACTTCATTTAGCCATTTCCCTAGTAGAGGCCGTTCAGGTTTCCAGCTTTTGACTATTGCAAAGAACACCCTTGCAAAACTCATTGGGAATACATGCCAAGTATTTTTTTAATAATAGATACTCAGAAGTGGGATTGTTAAGCGATCAGCATTTTTAAATTTTAATAGAAACTGCCAAATTGTTCTCCAAAGTAGATTATTCAATTTACACTCCCACCAACAGTCTTTGGGATCCCACGTTTTTTCCTCCAACAGCCTTATGTTGCCATCAATTTCCCTGTACTAGTTGTCAAGACCTTTTTTTCCCTCAAGAATACCTTCTATTTGTTAGGCAGAAGAAAGTAAGAAGAGCATCGTTGGGCACAGTGGCTCACACCTGTAATCCCAGCATTTTGGGAGGCTGAGGCGGGTGGATCACAAGGTCAGGAGTTCAAGACCAGCCTGGCCAAGATGTTGAAACCCCATCTCTACTAATAATAAAAAATTAGCTGGCCATGGTGGCAGGAGAATTGCTTGAACCCAGGGGTGGAGTTTACAGTGAGCCAATATCGTGTCTCTGCACTCCAGCCTCGGCAACAGAGTGAGACTCTGTCTCAAAATAGATAAATAAATAAAATAAAAAATTAATAATAATAATAAAAAGCCATCAGTGGGCTGGGCGCAGTGGCTCATGCCTGTAATCCCAGCACTTTGGGAGGCCAAGGTGGTTGGATTACCTGAGGTGTGGAATTCAAGACCAGCTTGGCCAACGTGGTGAAACCCCATCACCTGTAATCCCACCTATTTGGGAGGCTGAGGCAGGAGAATTGCTTTAACCCAGGAGGCAGAGGTTGTAGTGAGCTGAGATCTCGCCACTCTACTCCAACCTGGATGACAGGTCAAGACTCGATCTCAAAAAAATAAAAGAGCATCAGTAGCTACTATTAAAATTTGTGGAAGTGGGAAGATGTATTTCACGTTCTGAGTCAATGTTCAATTTTAGATCTTCAACAATTTTGGTTGACCCAGCATTTCCCAGGAGTCTCTCTAATATGACAATGCCTAATCATTATAGAAGCTTTTAAGAAAGAAAAAAGATTAACTTTCTTTTTCAGTAATGTTCTGGCACTACTCAGTAAAATATGTTTTAAATTGCTTTTCCTATAATAAAGATAGATTTTGCAAAGCACGTATTCTTTGTGCCTAGTCCCTCTCTTACACATAATTGTAGAATTTGTAATGCATGGTCAGGACTCTATTGCTAGTTTGTGTAACCGTTTCCTTGAGCAAAACATTGGTGTATAGATAAGGCCTGACAGGTAAGCTTACTGAATGCTGGCCTGACAGTAGTGTTGCTGCAGCATCCTTAGATAAGTAGTCTTATGTGAATGAAAGAACGGGAGTATAGTTCTGACTAAGCCATATTTGTCCTGGAGCCTGAGGCCAACCAACCATTCTCTTTGGCTCAGTTTCATTATCTAAAAGTGATGGTGGGCCAGGTGTAGTGGCTCACGCCTGTAATCCCAGCACTTTGGGAGGGCGAGGCAGGTGGTTTATCTGAGGTCAGTAGTTCAAGACCAGCCTGACCAACATGGAGAAACCCTATCTCTACTAAAAATACAAAATTAGCCAGAAATGGTGGCGCATGCCTGTAATCCCAGCTACTGGGGAGGCTGAGGCAGGAGAATCACTGGAACCCAGGAGGCGGAAGTTGCGTTGAGCCAAGATTGCACCATTGCGCTCCAGTCTGGGCAACAAGAACAAAACTCCATCTCAAAAAATAAAAAGTGATGGTGATAGAACAGAAGACCACAAAGGTAATCAAACTACAGTTGTAATTGAAAAAGGAGTGTAATTCCTACATGACTGGTTTAGGTAGGAACTGTGTCTTACTTAGTGGTTAAGACAAAAATGAAACAACAAAGATGTATGTTTGAATTTTACTCAAGGAACAGGCAATTTCTTTGCTGCATTGGTGAATTCTAGAAAACTGTTTCCTCAAATTTTTTGTGCTATTTACAATTTAATGGCTGCAGACATGATACACAACTTTAATTTGCATTATTAACATTTTCTAAATCAGTTTCTTACATCTAGACAGTTGACAACATTAAACAAAAATCAATTCCTGATTTGTGGCATATGCTGATTTCCATGGCGTAGATACCTCTACCAAAGCCGATTTTAAGCTATCAACATAACATCAGTCTATGTGGAGCTGGGTAGAAATGCAAACTAACATGTCATTTTATATAATGTTTCCATCATACAGATGCAATAAACACCCTCACAAACATAGGTAATAGAATGTAGTAAAACACTTAGGAAGGGATGAGAGTTTTGAGTATTAACTTTGTTTTTCAGATGACTTAATTGAAAGTTTATATAATCAAACTTTCAATAATTGATGAATTAACAATTTGCTTAACAATTTTCTGAACATTTAAAAACAGATGTCTGTGAGTCAGTTCAAACCAACTCTAAAACACTGCTGCTTTTACATCATGTAGACATCCTTGAATCTGAAAACCGTGTTCCTTTGAGATTTTCTAAGAACTGTGTTGTTTTGATTGATTTTTTGAAGTTCTTTATAGTTTCTAGATGTGAGGCCTTTTCAGATACAAGGAATGCTAATATCTTTCTTAGGCTTAGTACCCGCTTTTTAAACGGAACTTGACAAATCTGGGATTTTAGTGTAGCACATAGTATTCATAAATGTTTAGTTAAATAAGTCCCCATAAAAGATACTGACATGAAGAGATTACAGTCAGCCACTGGATACTTAAGTCATATATTATTTTTATACGGAACCATTTCAGAAAAGGAGGTCTCTCATTTTATCTTAATAGCATGTTTCACTACCTCACAGGCCCATAAATAGCCTACTCTAGTGATTACCACCTTTTCTAGAGTTCCAAGATCAGGAAAATCAGAATCACAGACTTCTGGGATTGTAAAGAAATTTAAAGGCCTAATGGTCCTGTCCACCTTACTAGTATACATTATACATAATACCCAGCAGCATCCTTTCTGCCAAAGTAATACAATTTATGCATTCCTTTAAGAACTAGTAAATGATCAGCAACTTTGCTCTAACAACTCATAAGAATTTTGTAACTGTATTTGGAGACTTGTGGGAGTAAAGACCAGGAATGAAAGACAATGAAATGTAAATCCAACTGATGTAATAGAATACGATGACCTAACATCTCCTTTTTGCTCTGTGGGTTTATATAGGCCCCCGTTCACCCATGCTTTGGACTTTACCATTTCCTTCTCTTCCTCCTCCAACTTCTCTTTGCATCCTGGCCCCTTCCAAACTATGTTAGTATGAATGTGTTAATGTATGACTCCATCCAATGGACTGTAACTCATATTAACCAGGAGATTCTAGAAACAATGTCTGAACACAGAGAAACTAAAATGAGGAGAATCTTAGGCATCAGCAGAAGGCCTTGTCTTTGTATTATTCCATCTACAGCTATACAGCTGCATTCCTAACCTTGGCTGAATGTTATAATCACCCAGAGAATGTTATAAATGTCACTGCCTAGCCGCACCACCCTAGACCAGATACATAAGAATCTCTCAGGGTGCGACCTACACATCAGTTATTTTGTAAAGCTCTTCAGGTGATTCCCATGTGTAGCCAAGATTGAGAGCCATCCCAGGTTGAGGAGTATTGATATAAACCAGCATCCACTTCTATAAATTAAAAACTGACACAAGAACAGAAAATCAAATATCACATGTTCTCACTCATAGGTGGGTGTTGAACAATGGGAAGACATGGACACAGGGAGGAAACATCACACACTGGCATCTGTTGGGGGCGTCTAGTGGAGGGACAGCGGGAGGTGGGGTGGTTGGGGAGGGATAACATGGGGAGAGATGCCAGATACAGGTGACAGGGGTATGGAGGCAGCAAACCACATTGCCGGGTATGTACCTATGCAACAATCCTGTATGATCTGCACATGTACCCCAGAACCTAAAGTACAAAAAAAAAAAAAAAAAAGTAATTGAAAGGCAGGAGATAAATTGGTTCTTTAAATCATCAGTCAATTTGCCTAGTTCTGAATATGTATAGAAGAGTTTCAAATATTTCCCTAAGTACCTGTCATATCAATAAATTGGGTGGATATTTAAAAATAAAAAGGTCATTCATTTTACACAGTCCTGAATAAAAATGAGCATCTGTCTTCCACCACTGTGAGGAAGCACAGTCCCTTAAAGTTATGGTAGATAATAATTCTTTCCTTCTCTGGGCTACATAATGTTGGCTCTTTTCTCATGCTTTCACTCTTAAACTTTCTTCCTCAGGCTCCTGTACCAATCTTCAATTCACTTGGGGTGTCCTAGTCTAAAACATTCATTTTGTTTGAAAAGAAAAATATCAATTTCTAACTAAATTGGAGTAAAATTCAATTCAGATGTGTTTATTTACAAAACATAGTTGATATTTATCTGTGTTTAATTGATCCTGGAACCAGTTAAAAAGTTATCCTTAATATTCCATGAAAAAAACTAGGCAACTTGGCCAGGCATGGTGGCTCACACCTGTAACCCCAGCACTTTGGGAGGCCAAGGCAG
>PVKV010035650.1:0-16401 GCA_004027835.1 Alouatta palliata
AAAAAAAGGCAAACTCATAGAAGTAAAGAGTAGAATGGTGGTTACTGCAAATTAGGGGAAGGGAGTGAGTAGGGAAGGGGGAATGTTGGTCAAAGGGTAAACAGTTTCAGTTAGACAAGAGGAATAAGCTTTAGTGATTTATTGCACAGAATGGTGACTGTAACAAATAATAATGCATCATATATTTCAAAAGTACTAAAAGAGTAGATTTTGAATGTTTTCACCTATAAAAAGTACGTGGGGTGATGGATATGTTAATTAGCTTGATTTAATTACAATGTAAACATATATCAAAACATTGCATTGTACCCTCAAAGTATATAACATTATTATTTGTCAATTAAAAATAAAACAAAATTATTGCTAGAGACAAACAGCAGTATTTAGAGAGAAATTTATAGCTTTAAACAGCTATATTAGAAAAGACCTCAAATCAGTCATCTAAGCTTTCACTATAGACTAGATAAAGAAGAACAAATTGAGGCCAAAGAAAGCAGAAAGAAGGAAATAAGAAAGACAGGGTGAGACATTATGAAATAGGAAGTAAAAGCACAGTAGAGAAGGCCAATAAAACCAAAGTTAGTTATTTGAAGAAATCAAGAAAATTAATAAACCTTTAGCTGAACTGACTAAGGAAAAAAGAGAAAAGACACAAATCATCAAAATCAGGAATGAGAGGATATATCACTACTTATCCACAGAAAAGAAAAGATTTATAAGGGAATGTGCTATAATTTTATGCCAATAAATTAGACAACTTAGATGAGAAGGACAAATTGCTATAGAGGCATTAATTTCCAAAATTAACTCAAGTAAAAACAGGACATTTGAATAGAAGTATAACAAGCAAAGACATTGAAACACAGGTTGAATATTCCTTATCCAAAATACTTGGGACCAGAAGTGTTTCAGATTTGGGTTTTTAATTTTATTTTCTTTTTGGAATATTTGCACATACATAATGAGATATCTTGGGGATGGAACTCAAGTCCAAACATGAAATTCATCATGTTTTATATACACCTTATACACATAGCTTGGAGGTAATTTCATACAGTATTTTAAATAATATATGTTACTCATCACTTGAGTTCAGGCATTAAATTTTCCAATGGTGACATCATGTTGGTGTTCAAGATATTTCAGATTTTGAAGTATTTCAGATTTTGGATTTTCAGATTAGGATTGCTCAACCTGTAGTAACGATAAATCTTTCTGCAAATAAGATCCCAATCCCAAATGTATTTACTGGTGAATTCTATCAACTGTTTAAAACAAGAAATAATACAGATTTTAGACGAATTCTTCCAGAAAATAGAGAAGAACACTTTCCAACTCATTCTGAAGCCAGTATTATCCTGATACCAAAGCTAAGTAGGACATCACAAGAAAAGAAAACAACAGGCCAATATTCCTCATGAAGATATATGCAAAAACCTTTTAAAAATTTAGCAAACTGAACCTAGCTGAATCTATAAATAAATGGAATCTATAAAGCAATATGATACATCATAACCAAATGGGATTTAGTCCAGGGATGCAAGGTTGGTTTAACATCCAAAAATCAATTAATGTAATATACCGTATTTATAATAAAAGCCAAACCCACATACTTAATTAATGATAATCTTATGAAATGCAGAAAAAAAAATTGACAAAATCCAACACCCATTCATTATAAAAGCTCACAGTAAACAAGGAATAAAAAGGGGATTCTTCAACTTGATAAAGGGAATATATGAAAAATCTGGAACTAACATAATACTTAATAGTGAACTGAATGCTTTCACTATTACTAGACTACATCACACTGGAGTTTTCGCTGGTTAAATAAAGTAAAAAGAAATTAAAGACTGGAAAGTAAGAATTATGCTTTTTTATACTTAAGAAATATACTTAAGTTGTCTGCCTTTGTTTGCAGACAACATAATCCTACACATAAAAAATCCTACTAAAGAATCTGCCAGATAGAATCTGTGGTAAAGAGCTACCAGAACTAATAATGTTTAGTGATGTTCCTAGATCAAAGAACACTAGGCACAAAGCAACTGTTTTTCTATAATAGCCACAGAACTCCAAAAATCAAACTGGGAAATGATTCTATTCACAATAGTTTCCAGAAGAAAAGATTACTTAGAAAAAAATTAACAAAAAAGCATGTCTCTTACACTGAAAATTAAAAACGTTGACAGATACTTAAGATCTAAATAAATGGAGACGCATTCCATGTTCATTGATTGAAACACTCAATTGTAAGACGATAGTTACCCTTAAATCGATCTATAGATTCAACACTCTCTTGTCAAAAATCTCATCAGGCTTTTTTTTTTTTTTGGTAGGAATTGGCAAACTGATATTAAAGTGTATATGAAAATGCAAAGAACCTAAAATTGTCAAAACAATGTTTTAAAAGAAGAGCCAAGTTGAATCACTTACACTACTCAATTTCCATTTTTACTATAAAGCCACAGCAACTAAGATAGGCATAGGATAAATGTAGAGATCAATGGAACAAAATTTAGAGTACAGAAATAAATTCTTACATTTATGATCTACTGATTTTTGATCATAGTGCAAAGCCAGTTCAGTGGGAGAAAGAACAATCTTTTCAACAAACGGTGCTGGAACAATTGCCAATTTCCTTCATAGGTAAACGACAACAAACCTCTACCTAAACCTTGCACCATACGCAAAAATCAACTCGAAATGGATCATAGACTGAAGTGGAAGAGCTAACATTCTAAAATGTTGAGACAAAGACAAAGAAGAAAATCTTTGTGATCATGGGTCAGCCAATGGTTTCTTAAAGAGACACCAAAGTCACAATAAATTTTTTAGAAAAAATTTGGGCTTCATCAAAATTAAAAACCTTTGTTCTTCAAAAGACACAGTTAAGAAAAGACCAACCACAGAATGAGAAAATATCAGCAAATCTGATCTGATAATTTATACTCGGTCTCTCTCTCTCTCTCTCCCTCTCACTGCAAATCCTCTATTTGCATATATTTGTACATCTGATAGAGGGCTTATATCTAGAATCTATTTTTTAAAACTCTTTTGCAGCTGAATAAGAAGACAACCCTAGAAAATTGACAGA
The DNA here is from genome assembly GCA_004027835.1 of Alouatta palliata. Taxonomy (NCBI): domain Eukaryota; kingdom Metazoa; phylum Chordata; class Mammalia; order Primates; family Atelidae; genus Alouatta; species Alouatta palliata. The sequence goes on from PVKV010035650.1 coordinate 3,098, forward strand.
AAATTTAAATACCCATTTCACTAAAGATACACTAATGGCTAATAAATACTTGGAAAGGTGTTCAACACCAGTACTTACATTTCTCTTTGGGAAATGCAAATTAAAGCCACAGTAAGATACCACTACACACCACTAGAATGGCTATAATTAGAAAGTTTGACAACACAAGTGTCAGTGAGGATGCGGAGAAACTGGAACCTTGACATTTTCTTTAAAGGTTAAATCTAGACTTCACATACAACTCAGTGATTACACCCTAGGGTATTTATTTACCCAAGAGAAAGGAAATCATATGTTCACACAAAGATTTGAATGTGAATGTTCATAACATCATTATTTATAATAACTCTAAACTGGAAACATCCCAAATGTCCATCAACTGGGATAGATAAAATGGATAGCTAGACAAAATGTAATATATCCACACAACGAAATCTTATTTGGCAATTTACAAATTTTTAAATTTATTTTTTTTAAATTCAGCCACTTAAAAAATGAACTATTGATACATATCACATGAACCTTAAAAACATTATGCTAAGTAAAAAAAGGCCTCTGAATGGATTGCAGGGAGAAGAAAAAAGAAGTAAAAAAAGACAATCAGGAAAGACATGATTCAATTTATGTGAGATGTCCAGAAAAGGCAATTCCATAGAGACAGAAAACATGCCAGTGTTTTGTGCGACTGGGTAGGGAATGAAGACTGACTGCAGATAGGCACTGCAAAACTTCTTGCAACTGTTCTAGAATTGGGTCATGGTGGTGGTGTAATAATTACACAACTACATAAATTTACCCAAAACATTGAGTTTTACACTTATACTGGGTGAATTTTGTGTACATTATACTTCGATAAAACTATATTTTTATTGTTATTTTTTATATGTTTGTTTGTTTTGAGACAGAGTATCCTTCTGTTCCCCAGGCTGGAATGCAGTGGCGCAATCTCAGGTCACTTCAGCCTCTGCCTCCTGGGTTCCAGCAATTCTCATGTCTCAGCCTCCCAAGTAGCTGGGATTGCAGGCATGCATCAGCACGCCCAGTTAATTTTTTTGTATTTTTAGTAGAGATAGGGTTTTGTCATGTTGACCAGGTTGGTCTCAAAATCCCGGCCTCTACTGATCCACTCGTCTCGGCCTCCCCAAATACTGGGATTACAGGTGTGAGCCTCTGCACTTGACCTCAATAAGGCTAATTTATTTTTTAAAATGCCTTCAGGTTAGATATTCATTGAGGAGGTTGCATGGTAGAACTATCAAGACATTTGCTATTCCCGTGTCTCTTGGCTGGTTTTTTTCAATACTGGACATAATGAACTTTGTTCTGGTATTAGCACAGCCCTCACGCTGCAGTCAGTGGTATTACTGGCCAACAGGGTTTCAAAGTGGATTGTGTAACTGGGTAATTGGTACTGACGCTGATGCAACGTATTTAATTCTAACAGTAAATTTTCTTACAGAATATTTATCACCTACTCCCAATATTTTATGTTTCACTGTTGGCTTTTATAAATGACGTTTTGCAATTTTGGAGGAGAATATATTTAGTGGACCATAAGAGACTCAGCCCTATAGACTGGAAATATTATCTTGTTTTTTTCCTGATGTGGTTGAAGCCATTATGGGCTAGCTAGGAAAAGATATGTTGTCAAAAACAAAAGTAATTGGTCTTTCTCTATGACTTTTTAATGGGATCTTGCATTAATATATATTAATGTATCCAAATTGGTGTCATTTTTTGAAGCAGCAACTGTTTAGAAACTAAACCAAAGGAATACTATAATTTCCTCTATGTTTTGTAAAAGTGAAATCAAACAAAGTGATTGGTTATACTGTGGCTCGTTTGCATGTATTATAATTACATTGTGTTTGACTGATAACCTCAAGAATAATGAGATTCCAGGAGCATTCCATTAGAATTTGACAATGTCTCTTGTGCATGAAATATGTACTTGTAATCTCTGCCTTGCCCTACCATCATCCAGTGCACACAAATATATGTTATGATATAAAATCACGTGTGATGTTTTAAAAATACGTATGTTAGAAATTATGTCCCAACGACTTCTGCCACCTCATCACTTTCTGAGACTATAATCTAATTAAAACAATGTTGTTCAAATGTTTCCGTAAGCCAGTTTTGACTGTTTTTTAAAAATGCTGCCAGAACTTGTCTCATACTTTTTTAAACAGTAAAGCTGACAAATCTTTGCCCTTGAAAGTTAACTTGATGTCTGGAAACAATTGAGATTCCTTCAGGGCCAAACTGATGATTAAGAGAATTTATCAGGCTGGAGAGTATCATTTGAAATTCTAACAGAATATCCCTTTTAAGTATTGAGATGTTTACTTATATGATTTTATATGATTTACATCTGTTATTTTATTTTATGTTATTTTATTTTTGAGACAGAGTTTGGTTCTGTCACCCAAGCTAGAGTGCAGTAGCACAATCATGGCTCACTGTAGCCTCCAATTCCTGGGTTCAAGCCATCCTCCTACCTCAGCCTCCCAAGTGGCTGGGACCACAGGCATATGCCATCATGCCCAGCTAATTTATTTTTATTTTTATATTTTGGTAGAGCAAGGTCTTACTATGTTACCCAGGCTGGTCTTGAATTCCTGAGCTCAAGCAATCCTCTCACCTCGGCCTCTCAAAGTGCTGGAATTACAGGCATGAACCACGGTGCCCAGCCTACAAACTGTTTTAAGGAATGGCAGTATTTATAGATCTCAGACCACTGATTTTTCTTCTTTTTAAAATAGAGATGGATTTTCTATTGATGTTGAATGGAGGACATCTTTTAGCTTAGTAGTTGATTACCATATAAGTTTTTGTGATCATAAAAATTATATCGTCAAACTGAATTGGAATTCACACAATGTGATGATTTTTTAGAATTCTTGAAGAGATGGAGAGGATCAGAGCTCCCCTTCTACATGAGGATGAAGTTCTGGCTTCTCCTTCTTTAGGTTCATCTTCTATTTCTCCTCAAGGATGATATAGATATATATTTAATTATATGGATTTCATATATATATATTTTATAATTTCAGCTTTTATTTTAGGTTCGGGGGACACATGTGCAGGTTTCTTACATGGGTATGTTGTGTGACCCTGAGGTTTGGGGTATGAACAATCCCATCTCCCAGGTAGTGGGGATCATACCCAGTAGGTAGTTTTTCTTTCCTTTTCTTTTTTTTAGACAGAGTCTCGCTCTGTCGCTCAGGCTGGAGTGCAATGGCACAATCTCGGCTCACTGCAACTTTTGCTTCCTGGGTTCAAGTGATTCTCCTGCCTCAGCCTCCTGAGTAGCTGGGATTACAGGCACCCACCACCGCACCTGGCTAATTTTTGTATTTTTAGTAGAGACGAGGTTTCACCATCTTGGCCAGGCTGGTCTTGAACTCCTGACTTCGTGATCCACCCTCCTCAGCCTCCCATAGTATCGGGATCACAGGTGTGAGCCACCACACCCAGCCTCCCCAATAGATAGTTTTTTCAGCCTTGTCCCCTACCTCTCAACTAGTAGCCCCCAGCATCTATTGTCCTCATCTTTATGTCCATCAGTACCCATCGTATTTGGTTTTCTGTTTTGGGGTTAGTTTGCTTGGGATAATGGTCTCCAGCAGCATTCATGTTGCTACAAAGGACATGAGCTACCACTCAACCCAGAAATCTCATTAATGCATATATACCAAAAGGAATATTAACCGTTCTACCAAAAACACACACGCACTCGTTCGTTCATCTCAGGACTATTCACAACAGCAAAGATACAGCATCAACCTAGGTGTGCCCACCAATGACGGCTTGAGCAAAAAAAAGAACGTGGTACATAGACACCGTTCACATCTTTTCAATGTTGACTGTGACTGTGGCTATGCCTTTTAAGGTTCTGGTGTTGTCAGCTAAGAGTGTGTTTATCTAAGACAGCAATGTCTGGGAGCTCCGAATGAGTGGGACAAACTGCTGACTGCCACATCTCAGATTCCAGGTGCTTTAAAGGCTTCTGAAGTCCCCATGTGAGCTGTATTGATTTAGCAGGATTTCCAAACATCTTCTCAACCTTACTGGGATTTTGCAAGTACGTTACTTTCATTTGTTTTCACAAATACAACATGCAACATAACAAACGCTCTTGTGACTCCTCTTCAAATAGTGCCTCTCTGAACTTCCTGAGTTATTTAGCACAATGCTAAACGACTGCAGCGTTCTGCAGACAGTAGAGACCCCAGGAGAGCGAGCTTCTCTCTTGGCCCACACAGATGTTATGCAGGGAGCGTGTGGCCGTATGTACCAATACGCAGACTGACCGCTACTAGGAGCTGAGCTACAGGATGCTGAGAGCGAGGCTGCAAACCAGAGAATCTGTCCTCAGTTGCCAGAGAGCAAATCAAAAACCATCAAAGACGCCTCTGATGTACAAAAGCCCCTTCGTGGGTCTCTCTTCCCTGTGCTTTCTCCTTCACCCCACTCCCCTTTCCACACTGCCGTTCCCCTCATAGTCCCTCCTCACCTTTTCTTTTTGTTTTTGAAACAGAGTCTCTGTCGCCCAGGCTGGAGTGTGGTGGGTCAGCTCACTGCAACCTCTCCCTCCCAGGTTCAAGCAATTCTGATGCCTCAGCCTCCCAGCTAGCTGGGATTACAAGCACCTGCCACCACGGGCCTGGCTAATTGTGTACTTTTAGAAGAGGCAGGGTTTTACCACGTTGGCCAGGATGGTCTTGAACTCCTGACCTCAAGTGATCCACCTGCCTCAGCCTCTCAAAGTGCTGGGATTGCAGGCGTGAGCCACCACGCCTGGCCTATCTCCTCACCTTTTCTCACCTCTTCTTTCTCTGCTCCCTTGCTGTCTCTCATCTGTCCCTGTTAGGGAAAAACCTGAGGATGGAATTACTATACATGTAATGTACCATCTATGTGGTTCCTACTATTTGCTGTTTGGACATACATGATAATTATATATATTGCTTGATTGTGTGGTATAAAGCTTCCTAGTTCTGATTTTTAATTTAAAATAGGTGAGTTAAATATTTTCTATTTCCCACTCTCTCAAAAGCCTGTTTCTCCCTTTTGCTTTGATTTTAATGTGTACACAAGCCTTCCTGTTTTTTTCTTTCTAAGAATCAATGGCCCTGCCCCCTCCCCGCTGCCTTTCAGCTTCCAGGCTGAGTGGGAGGAGGGGAGAGCAGCGAGATGAATGTGCCCGAGGGTGCAGCTGGGGAGCAGGCAAACTGGGTCACAGAGAACAGGGGCCCTTCACCTTCGCACTTTCCCTAGCTTGGGCTTTGGACCAACGCTTCATAGAAAACAGAAGCTGCGTTCTTCCCCAACAAACATCGAAAGCCATCTTTCCCCTTTACAGAGGCGCTTTGCTGTCAGCCACAGTCATTTTTCAGGGGCAGCCTGAGTTGCCAGCTCAGGGCACAGGGCTGGGGAGCCTTCCCCGAGCGGCACTCAGTCTCTCTTGTCACTGCAAATGAACCAGAAAATTCTCTGAAGCGACAGGACCCAGCAGACAGAGGCTTGATTTCTTTTGTGTGCACGTGTGTGCTACGCGTAAGAAATCATTATCTTTCCTTAGACTGGGGTCATTTTCTTCCCTCTTTTACTACAGAGCTATAAATTTAATCATTTGGTCACTACTGCTTTAATGAAAAAGTCTTTACTTATCTTTAGAGGCTGCCTCTTTAAATTTCTAGAGATTAGGATTACCCACAGCGTGTCATCTCTTCTTATGTCCATATACTATATGGTTTCTATAATAATGTAAAAATGAATTACCAAGGTACTAGAAGCTAATCATATTCTTCATTTCTCTCCTAATAATCCCAGATTACATTAATCATAAATGTCAGCAGCGTCTCTAGATGACTTCTTGACTTTTGACAAAAAGCCTTCATTCCGGCCCTTTAAATTCCAAGGTCAAGGAGAATGTAACATTCAGAATAATTATTAGCATTATTTTACCTTGACATTTCCTCCCTGCTTCCCATTTAACATTCCACCCAGGCAATGAAGACGAATGTCATCTTTAGTTCGATTCACTGGAGGGAATTGCCCCAATTAAACCTGACTTAAAGGCTATTGGAAACGCTGTATTAATTTGCTGTTCTTCTTTAAAATAGAAAATATTTCATGAAGGAGAAGAGTTTTCATTAAAAGCATTAAGGATTTATCATGACATGAACAAGCAATTTTTGAATGGACTTTTTTCTCCCCAGGCTAGAATAATAATCAGCCATCTACTTCGGCCTGGCCAGGGTCTTACCGTCGCCGTCTATTGGGATGAGCCTCCTTTTCCTTTTAGCTCAAAGGTCATCATTACAGTTTTGTCACATCAAAAAACGATTAAAAGTGTGTTTTAGAAATCTTGGCCTTTCCATGTCGCAGGGCCTCTTGCAGGTATAACGTTTTGGTTCCACCTCCTTCCTCTGCAATCTCCACACGCACTTTTTTTTGGTAAGACAGAGTCTCACTCTGTCACCCAAGCTGGAGTGCAGTGACACGATCATAGCTCACTGCTGACTTCAACGCCTGGGCTCAGGCCATCCTCCCACTTGCCTCCTGAAGTAGCCGGGATTACAGGCACGCACCTCCATGCCTGGGTAACTTTTGTATTTTTTTATAGAGTCAGGGTTTCGCCATGTTACGCAGGCTGATCTCAAACCCCTGGGCTCCAGCAATCCTCCCGCCTCGGCCTCCCAAAGTGCTGGGATTACAGGCATGAGCCACCATGCCCAGCCCCCACACATACTTTTTTTTTTTTCTTTTTGAGATGTAGTTTCACTCTTGTTGCCCAGGCTGGAGTGTAATGATTCGATCCTGGCTCACTGCAGCCTCCGCCTCCTGGGTTCAAGTGATTCTCCTTCCTCAGCCTCCCGAGTAGCTGGTAGTACAGGCGTGTGCCACCATGCCCGACTAATTTTTTATTTTTAGTAGAGAGGGGGTTTCTCCATGTTGGTCAAGTTGGTCTTGAACTCCTGACCTCAGGTGATTCGCCCATCTTGGCCTCCCAAAGTGCTGGGATTACAGGCGTGAGCCACCGTGCCCAGCCCACACACGCTTTTAAAAAAAATGTCAAGCTAAGTTTATGGGAGCATGTTCTAAAAATCCTCTGATCCTACATTTGATACAGTATTTAGTATGGGAATGGTGAGCTGCTTTCTAGAACACATGAAAATGGAGAGTTTATCAGACTTGTTCAATGCTATATCTCTGGCCCCTAAAACAGAATCAGGTTGACACTCAATATTTGTATTTTCCTCATTGTTTAAGGAGTGATCAGCAAATATTTCTGATGTGAATGAAAAGGGGCCATGAAACACAGGGACTGAGATTGTGGGCCCTGGAGTCAAATAGGCTGGGAGCTGGTCATGGTTTTGCCAGCTCCGGGCCTTGTGTTACTGGGTTGATGCCGCTGGGCTGTGGCAAGGATTAAATGAGATAATGCGCATAAGTAAAGTGCTTCTTTCGGTCCTGGCAACTGTCAAGGCCCCTCCAACTCGGCAGAGATGGCTCAGGGCTCATCCCACCTCCCTGCTCCCCGTCTACCTTCTCCAGTTGGTTGCCCTTGGCTGCAGAGAAAACTGGGACCAACCAGGGCGAAGTTGCTTTGGGACCTCTGCTCAATTGCAGTCGCTCATTTTCCAAGCATCGGTCATGAAGGTGTGGGCATTCAACCTCCTCCCTCGAACTCTAAGGCAAAATTCCTAACCCAGTCCTGCTTGACACAGTGAAATTCCTATTCTGGCAACGAATCTTGGCTTATTCCTGGAGCAAGTTTGAACCTTGGATGCCTGTCTATTTGGACTGCATTTCCAGAACTAGCTTGCCTCGGTCTCACATACACCGTGCCTTGCCTTTCCGCTGACCTTGGCAGTGTCCCCTTCATTCATGACATTGTTGTCCTCTTTGCCTGTGTTAACCTGCCTGATCTCCCAATTCCTGTGACTGGCGGCCTGACGTGGGATACAGCCATGCCCCTGCAGCCTGGGCTGGCTCTTGGTTCCAACCCTTTATAATTGTCCTTTCTCACTGCCATCTCCCTCTTGGCGCCTTTTGATGTCTTTACCTGGACAAAATTAATGTCACCTTGTATTTGAGCATGTCCTAATGTGGAGTGTTTATTAGAGCAAGGAGCATTTCTTCCTGAATGTTATTTTCTCAAATAAATAAATTCTTTTGAAATATTTCAGACATGCAGCGGGCGGCAGGGGGGAAGCAGAGAATGAAATAATCCTCACCATGGGCGCTTAACACATGTTGACATTTAGCTTATTTGCTTCATGTTGTAAAAGAACTGAATGCAAAAAATACAGCTGAGTCTCCTTTCCAGGTCTCTTCTTGATACCATTTCCCTCCTTTTCTCCCTCTTTGGAAAGAAGTTTGATGCTAAAGTTGGTCTTTTCTTCCCATTCACGTTTTTGTAATTTCACTATGCATTTATATGTCTTAAGAATTTTTATAAAATTTGAAATTTTACCTATGATACTGTATGTATCCCGTATGGGCTGAATTGTGTAATTCTCTCCCCTAACCACAAATTCGTATGTTGAATCCATATGTTCACAAATTCATATATTGAAATCCTAAGCCCCAAGGCCTCAAAATATAAGCTTCTTTGGAAAAAGGCCATTGCCAGTGTAATCAGGTAGGCTATGATGTGGTCACACTGGAGCAGGTGGGTCCCTATGACTGGGATCCTTACATAAAGAATGCTCTGTGAAGAGACAGACATGTACAGAGGGAAGAGATGTGGAGACACAGGGAGATGACAGCCTCTGATGAGCCAAGGAACGCCTGCGAAGTTGCTTTCTTTTTCTCACGGTTATGCTTTCTAGATTTAGCGGTGTTGGGCGTAGCAGCCCACCACCCTCATTTTAAATAGCAAATGTAGGGTGAGAAGCTTTTTTTAGAATGTACCTCCACAACACACACAGCTCTGCTTTATGCTTTCATTCAGTAAAAATGCACTGAGCACCTGCGATGCACCAGGCCCCGGGGAGAGAGCAGAGAGGCCCAGTGAGCCAAGGAGAAAGCTTAGCTGGGAATTAGGAAAGTGACTGGGGGTTTGACCATAATGCCGGTGGGGAAGGGGAGGGGAGAGTGTGTGTGATGTCACCAGCATCTAAGCTTGTGGCTTCCGGGGAGGAGGGAGGAACTATTGTCTGGAGGTGTTGGGATCTGTGGTTTCTGGGAAGCGAGTTCCTTCATTGCAGTCCTTCTCACATTTCTACAGAGCCATCACAATCCCCTGGAGGGCTTCTTAAGACACAAGCCCCACTGGGCTTCACTCCAGGGTTTCTGATTCAGGAGGTGTGGGACAGGGTCTGAGAATGTGCATTTTTAACAATTTCCCAGGTGATGCTGATTGCTGGTCTGGGGAACACACTTTGAGAACCATCAGTCTGTTGCGTTCAATGATTCTATTGTCTTTTTTTTTTTTTAAACGTGATCTCTAAACCTGTCTGAATCTCTTCTGGAGACAGTTGGAGTGCGGTGGTGTGATCGTAGCTCACTGCAGTCTTGAACTCCTGGGCTCAAGTGCTGCTCCCACCTTGGCCTCCAAAGTAGCTGGGATTCCAGGTGCTCACCACTGTGTCTGGCTAATTTTTTTTCTAGAAACAGGGTCTCACTATGTTGCCCATGCTGGCCTTGAACTCCTGAACTCAAGCCATCCACCCGCCTTGGCTTCCCAAAGTGCTGGGATTATAGGCGTGAGCCACTGTGCCTGGCCACCCCACCTAAGACTTTTGGTAAGTGGTAAGATGATTTCTTACACCTTGGTGCTGCCTTTCTCGGCTTATGCAGAAGGTTTTTCTTGGCCCCTGATATGGAATGAATTGTATCCTTGCCAAAATGTGTATGTGGGAGCCCTAACCCCCGTGACCTCAGAATATGTGCCTGCATTTTGAAATAGGGCATCAGGGTAGGCCCTAATCAAATATGACTGATGTCCTTAAATGAAGAAAAAGAGCCACCAGTCATGTGCACGTGCACAGGAAAGGCTTTGTGAGGACGCTGCGAGAAGGTGGCCGTTGGTAAGCCAAGGACTGAGGCCGCAGGAGAAACCAAACCTGCCTACACCTTCATCTTGGACTTCCAGCCTCCCGAACTGTGAGAAAATACATTTCTGTCATCTGAGCCACCCAGTCTGTGATATTTTTTCATGGCAGCCCTAGCCAACCAATACAGCTCCTTTTCGGGACTTCACCCTTCCATCACCTTCCACAGGCCAAGGCTTGGCCTCCATGAGCACTAAACCATCATTGCTCTACACCTAAAAACTCTGAAAGCCAGTGAAATCCCAGGGTCTGCTTCTCCACTCACTTCTGCTCTCTCTTCTGGATGTGGTTTCCGTCATTTCTGGCACCTGGGGTTTCCCTTATTTTCTTTCTAACTGAGCTCTCCCTCTATTTTTTTAAATGTTGTATTTTATCCCCTATGTGGGTGTCTTGTTAATTTTTTTTTTTTTTTTTGAGATGGCGTCTCTGTCGCCAGGCTGGAGTGCGGTGGTGTGATCTCGGTTCACTGCAACCTCCGCCTCCCAGGTTCAAACAATTCTCCTGCCTCAGCCTCCCGAATAGCTGGGACTACAGGCACCTGCCATCACTCCCGGCTAATTTTTGTATTTTTAGTAGAGACAGGGTTTCACCATGTTGGCCACGATGGTCACAAACTCCTGACCTCAAGTGATCTGCCCACCTTGACCTCCCAGAGTGCTGGGATTACAGGCGTGAGCCACCACACCCGGCCCTCCCTTCTGATGATTTTTGTAAGACAGTATGATCTCCCTCATGTTACAGATGGAAAATGAAAGCTCAAGTGATTTGCCCAGTGTTGCATAAGCTAATAAATAATGGAAGCACTGGAACCTAACACCAGTGCTTCCTCCACTCCACCAGGGCACCTATTACAGCTTGAGTACAATGGCACTATTTCCGTAAGGCATAAGAAAGAGGCCGGGCATGGTGGCTCATGCCTGTAATCCCAGCACTTTGGGAGGCCAAGATGGGTGGATCACTTGAGCCCAGGAGTTCAAGACCAGCTTGGGCAACATGGTGAAATACCTGTCTCTACCAAACACTATAAAAATTAGCCAGGCGTAGTGGCACATGCCTGTAGTCCCAGCCACTCAAAAGGCTGAGGTGGGAGGATCACTTGAACCCGGGAGGCAGAGGTTGCTGTGAGCCAAGATCATGCCACTGCTCTCCAGCCTGGGCAACAGAGTGAGACCAGGCCAAAAAGAAAAAGAAAAAAAAGGTCTGAGAAAGAGTAATATTCTAGCTCTACAGGATAGAGCTTTATAAAAATGCCATGGAATATGCTTGAAAACTCTCCAAATTTCAGGAAACACTGCTAAAATTCTTCCAAGTAAAGCTGTGAGATGCTGTCAGGAACATCCACATTTGACTGTTTCTCTTCCATGAATCTAAAAGCATCTTATGAGAACCCATGAAAAGTTTCTCTTCTATGCTATCCATGCCATCAGTCCTAAGAGACAGATTTTCATCTCTGTTTATGCCTGAATTTAGCAGATATTCTCTCTCTTTTCTTCTAGTAGATTACAGTGCCAGCATCCAAAGGATTTTCCTCCCTAGGATATAATCTTGGCACCTTTTAAGTGCCATGCATATTATGGAATGAAGACTATGGAAATGTAACTCATCCATTTGGATTAGATTGCAGGTACTTAGAGATAGAAGTGCAGGTGAGTTTGTTTCTTCTCTTCACTAGCTTGGGTATCAGGAAAGATCTTCCTGGAGATGAACTGTATCACTCTGATGCATCATTCTCTCATGACCTAGCTCCAATTCAGAATCAGAGTTTTAGAATCTAGAGTTTGCGGCTCTAGAATCTATCATCAAGATCCTCTGATTTGTCTTCATCCCTGCCCCCAGCCTGGGTCAAGCAACTTACATTCCATCTTTCCATCTGTGAGCTCCAGAAGGACACTCTGGTTCCTGTAAGGCCGGTCGCCTCTCCGGGAGCTCGGACACGCCCATCCCTCTCCGCGCCTGGAAACTACCTCACCTCTCCACGCTCGACATCAAGCCCTGCACTTAGCATCTAGCTCTGCCACGTGGCTTCCCCAACGCCCACTTCTGCACTCTGCACCAGAATCTGCACTCAACACTAAACTCTGCACCCGGCACCTAGCCCGCGTTGGAAAACCACGCCAAAGTTTAAAAGGAGCCCCGCCAAGACCTGCCCAATAGCATTTTGCTCTGACCAGGACCCCCCCACCCCGGGCGGCCCTCTCACCGGAAATCCCGCCTACCTACCAATAGCAGCTTGTGCCCTCCACGTCCTGTTTCTCCACAGCTAATCAGAACGCCTTCACTCCCTATAAAAGCCAGCCTCCGGGAGGCGTCAAGCGCGACTTCTCTGGCTCCCCTTTCCTGGGTCACAGAACGTCGCCCGGGAGCTTAACAAATTGGCATTTAATTTTCCTAGGCTGGTCTCAGTTTCCTCATTTTAAACTCAGCAATAACCCTTACAGTTCCCTTAGACTCCTGCCCTGAGTCCGTACCATTCTCATTCACAGCCAGCTCTTTTTGTCTTAATCTAGGTGTGCTCCTGCCAGCACCCTTCAGTCATTGCCTTTCCTGAAGCTCATTTTTTTCCTGGTGTCCAGAGAGCAATAGCCAATTCGCTATTGACCCTCTGTAGCCACTTGTCTTTCTCCCTTGGCGTGGGCTGTCGGAGGGCCTTTGCAGAAACAAGTGGCCAGCTCTTGCAACGTACTGGACCTTGCCACATGTGTTTTATGTACTAAAGTTACAGACTTTATTCTGCTGTTGACTACAGGCCTTTTTTATTCTGTCCAAAGTAATTGTCAGATTGGTAGCAATGGTCAGATGGACTCGGAAAATTTTCCAATTCAAAAGCCTTCTTTAAAAAGAATAGCTAAGGTCATTATATTTTGCTTAATTTTTAAAAGTACTTTTAAATTTTAATTAAGTAATGTGCAAACCTACTTTAAGAAACAACTTGTTGCCTGGAATCCCAGCACTTTGGGAGGGTAAGGTTGGTGGATCACTCGAGGCCAGGAGTTCGAGACCCAGCCTGGCCAACATGACAAACCCGATCTCTACTAAAAATACAAAACAAAAAAAACGACTAGCTGGGCATGATTACAGATGCCTGTAGTCCCAGCTACTCAGGAGGCTGAGGCAAGAGAATCGTTTGAACCCAGGAGACGGAGGTTGTGGTAAACCAAGATCATGCCACTGTATTCCAGCCTAAGCAACAGATATCAAGACTCTGTCTCAAAAAACAAAAAACGAACAAACAAA
>PVKV010035651.1:0-16404 GCA_004027835.1 Alouatta palliata
AGTTAAACGGAGGTCACTTAAGAGAGTTGCTTCTTTGATGAAGCTCTAACCTCTCCCCTGTAGACTCTATTCCCAACCAGGGCTGATGCTTCATGTGGCACAGGCTGTGGCCTGCACCAAGATACCCAGCTGAGAGGGTGAGTGGGGGTTGGAACCCATCCATGCTCCAAAGGAAGAGACACCTTTCCCTAATTCACACGTCCATTCTCCCTCCTTCTTCCCTAACCCTGCCTCCTACTCAAGCCCACCCATTATTACATAGAACACATTTAGTCAGGTGAAAGCACTGTCAAGGATGCTCTCATTAAAAACAACAGCACAGTCAAACAGAGAGCATGCTTGCATATGAAATGTAATTAATTCTTTCAGACATGGCTCATGATGACTGGGGCCACACCACCAGGACAGCAGCTCTGCTCTGCACAGAGCCTAACTGTGTGCCTGGCCACACCCCAAAATGCTTCATATTCTCTCATTTCACCCTCAGAGGCAGACAAGAGGACTGCAAAGGACTCATGTGTCTCCCATGCTCTCTGAAAAGGACTCCCATTCCTCCTGGGGACCAAAAGTAACAACAAAAGCAGCTTTTCATTTGTAGAGCACACAACTTTTTCAAAGTACAGAGCTAAAACTGTCCCTGCTTTAAGTGCTATAGCTTAAAGGAAGACCTAAAATCTATTTTACAAGGATTTATGTGGGCCTGTACAAAAAGAGGGTTTATATTTTTTGTAAAAGACTGTTTGGTGAGTGTGTATATTTTTTATAACAGATTACAAATAAAGAGTGTATAATTTTATATTGGGGTACAAATAGAGGGTGTATATTTTTATAACAGATTATAAATAGTTTATGTTTTTCATAACAAATAGAGGGTGTATATTTTTTATAACAGAGTACAAATAGTGGGTGTATATATTTATAAAAGAGTACAAATGTTTTTTATAACAGAGTACAATAAAGGGTTTATATTTTTTATAAAAGACTATTTTGTGACTGTGTATATTTTTTATAACAGAGTACAAATAGAGGGTGTATATTTTGTATAACAGAGTAATAACAGAGGGTGAATATTTTTTATAACAGTACAAATAGAGGGTTTACATTTTTTATGAAAGATTAATTTGTGAATGTGTATATTTTTTACAACAGAGGAAAATTAGAGGGTGTATATTTTTTAAAACAGAGTAAAAACAAAGGGCTTATATTTTTTATAAAAGAATATTTTGTGAGAGTGTATATTTTTTATAACAGAGTACAGAGGGTGTATATTTTTTATAACAGAGTACAAATAGAGAGTGTATATTTTTTATAACAGAGTACAAAAAGAGGGATAATGTTTTTTGTAAAAGTCTGTTTTGTGAGTGTGTATATTTTTTATAACAGAGTAAAATTAGACGGTGCATAGTTTCAAAACAGTAAAAATAGAGGGCTTATGTTTTATAAAAGACTAGTTTGTGAGTGTGTATATGTTTTATAATAGAGTACAAATAGAGGGTGTATATTTTTTATAACAGAGTAAAAATAGAGGGTGTATATTTTTTATAATAGAGTAAAAATAGAGGTTTTTTATTTTTTATAAAAAATCTATATTTTGAGTGTGTATATATTTTAGAACAGTCTACAAACAAAGGTTGTATATTTTTTATAACAGAGTACAAAGAGAGTGTGTATATTTTCTGTAACAGAGTGCAATTAGGAGTGTATATTTTTATAACACAGTACAAATAGAGGGTGTACATTTTTTATAACAGTTCAAATAGAGGGTGTATATAATTTATAACAGAGTACAATACAGGGTTTATATTTTTGTAAAAGACTATTTGGTGAGTGTGTATATTTTTTATAACAGATTACAAATAGAGGGTGTATTTTTTTTAACAAGGTACAAAGAGAGGGTGTATATTTTTATAACAAATTACAAATACAGAGTTTATATTTTTCATAACAGAGTACAAATATAGGGTGTATATTTTTTATAACAGAGTACAAATTGAGTGTTTATATTTTTATAAAAGAGTATTTTGTGAGTTTGTATATATTTTATAACGGAGTACAATTAGGGGGTATATCTTTTTATAACAGAGTACAAATAGAGGGTGTATATTTTTTACAACAGAGTACATATAGAGGGTGTATATTTTTTATAACAGAGTACAAATAAAGAGTGCATATTTTTATAACAGAGTACAAAGAGAGGTTGTATATTTTACATAACAGAGTACAAATAGTGGCATTATATTTTTTACAAAAGACTAATTTTTGAGCATGTATATTTTTTATAACAGAGTACAAATAGAGGTTGCACATTTTCTAAAACAGAGTACAAATAGAGGGTTGATATTCTTTATAACAGAGTACAGGTTGAGGGTTTATATTTTTTATAAAAGACAATTTTGTGAATGTGTATATTTTTTATAACAGAGTACATATAGAAGGTGTATATTCTTTATAACAGAGTACAAATAGAGGGTTTATATATTTTATATAATCTAATTTATGAGTGTGTATAATTTTTATAACAGAGTACAAATAGAAGGTGTATATTTTTTATAACAGAGTATAATAGAGGGTGTATATTTTTTATAACAGTACAAATAGAGGGTGTATATTTTTTATAACAGTACAAATAGAGGGTTTATATTTTTTATAAAAGACTAATTTGTGAGTGTGTATATTTTTTATAACAGACTGAAAATGGAGGGTGTATATTTTTTATAGCAGAGTACAAATAGGGAGTTTATGTTTTTTATAAAAGACTATTTTGTGAGTCTGTATATTTTTATAACAGAGTACAAATAGAGGGTGTATATTTTTTATAGCAGAGTACAACTAGAGAGTTTTTATTTTTATTTTTATTTTTATTTTATTTATTTATTTTTTTGAGACGGAGTTTCGCTCTTGTTGCCCAGGCTGGAGTGCAATGGCGCGATCTCGGCTCACGGCAACCTCCACCTCCTGGGTTCAAGAAATTCTCCTGCCTCAGCCTCCCGAGTAGCTGGGACTACAGGCCCGTGCCACCATGCCCAGCTAATTTTTGTATTTTTAGTAGAGACGGGGTTTCACCATGTTGACCAGGATGGTCTCGATCTCTTGACCTCGTGATCCACCCGCCTCGGCCTCCCAAAGTGCTGGGATTACAGGCGTGAGCCACTGCGCCCGACCTGAGAGTTTTTATTTTTTTATAAAACACTATTTTGTGTGCGTGTATATTTTGTATAACATAGTAGAAATAGAGGGTGTATATTTTTTATAACAGAGTACAAATAGAGGGTGTATATAATTTATAATAGAGTACAAATAGAGGGTGTATATTTTTTATAAAAGACTATTTTGTGATTGTGTATATTTCTTATAACAGAGTAAAAATACAGGGTGTATATATTTTATAACAGAGTAAAAATAAAGGGTGTATATTTTTTATAACAGAGTAAAAATTGAGGGTTTATATTTTTTATGAAAGACTATTTTTTGAGTTTGTATATTTTTTTATAACAGTAAAATACAGGGAGTATAGTTTTTACAACAGAGTAAATTAGATAGTGTATATTTTATAAAACAGAGTAAAAATAGAGGGTGTATATTTTTTATAATAGAGTAGAAACATAGGGTGTATATTTTTTACAAAAGATTATTTTGTGAGTATGTTTTTCATTTTATAACACAGTACAAGTACAGGGTGTATATTTTTAGTAACAGAGGGTGTATATATTTTATAACAGGGTACAAATAGAGGTTTTATATTTTTATGACAGAGTACAGAAAGAGAGTTTATGTATTTTATGAAAGACTCTTTTGTTAGGGTATATATTTATTATAACAGAGTACAAAAAAAGGGTGAATATTTTTATAACAGAATATAAATAGAGGGTGTATATTTTGTATAAAAGAACTATTTTGTGAATATGTATATTTTTTATAATAGAGTACAAATAGAGGGTGTATATTTTTTGAAACAGTATAATTAGAGGTTTTATATTTTTTTATAACAGAGTACATATAGAGGGTGTATATTTTTTATAACAACACAAATAGGGGGTGTATATATTTTATAACAGAGCACAAATAGAGGGTATATATTTTTTATGAAAGACTATTTTGTTAGGGTGTATATTCATCATAACAGAGTACAAATAGAGAGTGAATATTTTTTATAACAGAATATAAATAGAGGGTGTATATTTTTTTATAAAAGACTAATTTGTGAATGTGTATATTTTTTATAACAGAGTACAAATAGAGGGGGTATATTTTTTGAAACAGAGTACAAATAGAGGGTCTATATTTATTATAACAGAGTAGAAATAGAGGGTTTACATTTTTCATAAGAGATTATTTTGTGAGCATGTGTATTTTTATAGCAGAGTAAAAACAGAGGGTGTATATTTTTTATAACAGAATACAAATTGAGGCTTTATATTTTTTATAAAATACTATTTTCTGAGTGTGTGTGTTTTTTATAACAGAATACAAATTGAGGGTTTATATTTTTTATAAAAGACTATTCTGTGAGTGTGTATATTTCTTATAACAGAGTAAAAATAGAGGGTGTATAATTTTTATAACAGAGTATAAATAGAGGGTTTATATTTTTTATAAAAGACAATATTTTTGCATGTTCTTCACATGTACCCCAAAATGGAAAATACAATAAAAAATAAAAATATTTTAAAAAGGCAATATTGTCAGTGTGCATATTTTTTATAACAGAGTAGAAATAGAGGTTGTTTATTTTTTACAACAGAGTACAAATAGAGTATTTATATGTTTTATAAAGGTTATTTTGTGAAATTTTATATTTTTATAACAGAGTACAAATCGAGGGTGTATATTTTTATGACAGTAGAAATAGAGGGTGTACTTTTCTTATAACAGAGTAAAAGTAGGGGGTTTATATTTATAGTAAAAGTTTTGTGAGGGTATATATTTCTTATAACAGTGTACAATATAGGATTCATATTATTTATAACAGAGTAAAAATAGAGGCTTTTTTTAATAAAAGCCTATTTTGTGTGTATATTTTTTATAACAGATTAGAAATAGAAGGTGTATACTTTATAAAACAGTACAAATAGAGGGTTTATATTTTTTATAGAATACTAATTTGTGAGTATGTGTATTTTTTATAACAGAGTAAAAATAGACAAGAAGACTGCTTTCAGGCCAGGAGGTGGAGGCTGCAGTGAGCTGAGACCACACCACTGCACTCCGGCCTGGATGACAGCAAGATCCTGTCTCAAAAAACCAAAAACAAAATGAAAAAAAAAGCATAACATTGTTTGTTAGGGTACTTTACCAGAAAGGATACACAGCTTTTCTCCAGTTCTCAAAGATATCTGTAATTTTTAGAAAATCTAAAAATACACATATACACAGATTTAAAGGACACTTTAGGTATAACGCTTGCTATAAACTGGAAGAAGGAATGTAGGTTAGGTGATCACTAAAAGCCAAACTAATTGTACCAAATATCACAGTCACTACTCATTTTATCTACTGAATCAAAATCCACAAGGACTTCAAAATAAACCACTTCAGTGACTATAAACTGTTGATGCCAGATACATAGGTAAGATTCTATAAAACCACTTAACATCTTGAACTCCACAATGTCAGGGTTCCTTATAGCTCCAAAGTCTAATTGTACTCCAAAACGGGGTTACTTCAAATGTACTCAGTTTCTTTCCACAGCAAAGATTCCAAGGACTTTCTGTAACTGATTATATTTTATAATAGCATTTTCATTTCAGAAAGTTATAACAAAGCAGCTAACAAATTACCTCAATTTAAATGCAAAGGTGGCAATAAACTGCAACAATTTCCTGACTAGAAGAATGTTTCTGGCAGTAATTAATCTACCTGTGACAAGAGGAGTAGGGAATATCAGAGCTTCTGGTCACATGACTCATTGCAGTAACAGTTCTGTAAGACTGTTTCTATCAATAAATTTTGGCAAGACCAATTTATGCCTTTAGAATCTAAAATGGATGGTCACATTTTAAGTTTATGCAGCTTTGACGGCTATGGAATGTTGTCCTAATCTCATTTAAGAACAAAATAATACATGGTATCTTATCACAAGTTGAAGATATGTTAGAAAAGCTAAATTACCTGAGAACTCTTCACGTGCATTTCAGGAAGCCTAATGGCTGTTGGCTTCTAGGGAATATATAAATGGAACAGGGAGGTGCAGGGGAGATCCTCATACTGATAAATCTCTCAAATTAACTTAAAGAATCAAAAGATTGTATTGGCCTTCCCTCAAACTTGAGGAAAAAACCCATTCTTCTGGGCAGTGTTCATCTTTGGGGTGCCAGTCCCTTGCCTCCACGTGCTGGTGACTTCTTCCCACTCCTTGTGGGACTTCCAAATATGGAAGGGGAAAATGTCTGTGGATTGATTTATGTCCAATGAACAAAAAAGAAAATTATATTTCTTCCTTCAAATATTCATCTAGCTAAAAAAATTAGCCACAAGTCGGAGGGTAGAACTGGGATGAATAACATGACTGCTTTTCTAAAACTAATAGTTTATCTTGTCTTTCTAATGCTCTTAGTTATGATTTATTCCTGAGACTGAAAAATCACATGTAAAAAAAAATTAATTCCCATCACTTAGGAATGCTTACATTGGTTATTCTGGTCTTCAAATTACTTCTTTTTTTTTTTTTTAACTTTAGACAGAAACCTAAAGGAACCCAAAAGTTTTTAATTGATTGTCCTGTAGAAAACAATTTTTTTAAATCTCAATTTTGATATTACTGTCTTCAATTATACACCACAAAAATTTTTTCTAAGAAGAACAAAGTATATATAACATGAATGATAACTAAATACAACTGGACATTTAGTGTATTTAGTATTTAGTGTATTTAGTGAGGGAAACAAAATGAACTAACACAAATAGCGTCATCATTCTCTCATTAATGGGCTGCATTGTACTGAGGTGATTCAGTCAGTCCCAGCAAAAGAACACAAAGTCGTATGTTATTTACACTTACCTCCTCCCCACATGTCAAAATATTTAGTGTCTAATACTTCCCGTTTTTCCTAAAAGAGATTAAATTCATATCAAATTATGCAACCGAAATATATACTGTGGAAGACCAATGATCTTATCCAATGATTGATGTGAATTCATTAGGAAAGAAAGAATTATTTTAAGAACAATGTAAAATCTGAATATATTTTTAAAGGGTAATTTTTAATAGAACATTCTCATTAATCTTTAAAGCCAAAGGATGATAAACAGAAGTTCATTACTGACTATAGACCATTCCAATTCATATATCCAAATATATCCAAATAGATATATTTCATCCTTATTTGTTACCATAGTCTCTTATTTTAAAATTACTCAGAAATAAACCTTTTACAAAAAAGAAGTATCTCCTTGAATCAGATGCCATGTTCTATATTAAATCCATTTTTAAATAAAATTTACATCAACTTGCCCTATAAAAGGCATTTTCTGCTATTAATGAAACAGACAAATAGATGTCGAACCATTTACCTAAGGAAATGAAGAAAGCAGAAAGATAAAAATGTACCTCTTCCTGTGAAAGTAGTATAGTTTTCTACACTATGAAACTAGAGTGGTTTCTATATATTCCACAAGCATCCTACACAGCTTTATGGAATGCTTATTGTACCCGAACAGAGAGGATCAATATGCAGTTAGGCCTCACTTTATGGTTTCAGGGTTTCAGCTTTGATTTTGAAGGAAAACTTGAGATGTTCAGGATTCAATGAACTTATTCATGCTAATTAACCTACCAGAAGAATGTGGCCAATAATGAAAAATTACAATAAATTCTTATTCTTTGTTCCTCCCCTACACTATTTAATTGTCCACCATCCTTTGTCATTTTACACCCCTTCAATCCTGTCAACCTATCTTCTTGTTAGGATTCCAAAATTTGAAGCAAGATTTTATCAATGTGATGTTAGATTACTTGTTTTCTGACACTCTTGTGGGAAGCTCTTGCACAGCAAGTTAGGATACTTTCAAGAAGCACACTATAAATTCTTAGACACCAAGTGTCTACCTATAGATTTTTTTGCGTAGCAAGGATGGGAGAGAGGGCTTTGTCATCAAGAGCAGCACTTTCTAATCTGACCCCTTGATAGTACATTTTACCTTGAAACACAAAAATACTCAGATTACATCCATAAGCTAAAATAATTGTTCTTACCATTTGCCAAGGCAACATTGATCCCTCTTCCAACATTATTCTTAACACCACTCATTAAACTGAAGGGAGAGAAAGTGAAATACATTTAGAATTAAATATTGTACAATAACATATCAAAAAAAATAAAGTCATGCAAAAAAAATTAGAGAAATATTATACATATTTTCAGTTGTTCAGCACCGCAGAGGAAATTGAAAACATCTCTAAGTTAGAGAAGACAGTCTAATACTGAATTTTAAAGCAACATCCTTAAATAATAATTCACAAATAGAAATATATATTTTAAAATATTAGAGCTGAAATAATAGACCATTTTTGTGCTGTTCTGCTTCAGATTATTCTTAGACCATGGACATTAAGCACATGCTTTGCACCATTCTTAATGTATCAAACAACAGATAATCTCTTTTCTGCTTTCTGCCATATCAGCGTGACATGAAATGGACATGAGATACTATCCCCATCTTTTAAAATTTAAAAACAAATAGAGTTGAGGAGCACTCTTTCATGAATGTTTTACCTAACTGTGAACATTCTCCTAGTGATCAGCACTATAAAGTTCCATCTATACTAAGAGAGAATATTGTACTCATGAAATTACTGCATTGAATGACAGTCACTTACATGGTGACTACCTGAGATAACTGACTTCCACAGGCAGCTCAGTGACCATGATATAAAGACAATGACACTGTATAATGGAAAGAACCAGTGACACATTTGTTGGTTATCAGTCCAGTCTGTTCAACTGCTCAAATTAGAATTATTAAACCAAAATTGTGAATTCTTTTAACTCAAAACTTCAAGGTATAAGTAATACTCCCAATGGTGTGCTGTTAAATATTCAACAACTGGTCTGTGTTTAGGAGAGAGAGGCAGTATGCATATACGTGACTACACATGACCACATATATCCATAATTGATAGACATATATACACATAGGCAAATAATTTATTATAAACTACTGATATAAAGGATGTGTAGCACACAATTTCATAAAGAAAATCTATAATTTAGTTTATTATAAATCCCATAGTCAATTGATTTTCACAGAATGTTTTAGTTGATTTTTTCAGACAACTCGTATCTGAAACTCGCAGCTAAACTGTGGTTGCAACTGATGAATGAGCTCAGTTCTAACAAATGTTGGCTGATACTTTAATGTCTGTTAATAAGATAAATAATGAAGATTCATGTTGGCATTCCACTTGCCTGTCAATGATAACTGAATCAGATAATGAGTTTTCAAATACTGGAAGACTACTTCCTACATTTTTGGTGCTATCCACCATATAATAGATATAGATATGACATATTTTTCGATTTAAACTGCATAATTAATATTTTCTCCCTCACTTGATGTCTAGAACTTGAGTCTGCAAACTTTTTCTGTAAAGAGAGAAAGCGCTAAAGAAGCCATAGCGAGATACACTCAAAACACTATAAATAAATCAATTGAAACAATTTTTAAATGTTCATGTAACTCATAGGAAGGCAGAAAAAAAATAAAAACAGATAATAAAAGAGTATACTTAAGCCCTCATATATTAATAATTATAATAAATGGAAATAGTTTAAACATATCAAATAAAGACAGAAATTGGCACAGTGAATTAAAACAGAAACTAACAACACATTGTCTACAAGAAACTCACTTTAAACATAATAATATAAATAGTAGAAAGTGAAATCATAGACACATATCATGCAAACATTAATCAAAAGGGAAATTACAACTCAATAATAAAGAAACCCAATTTATCAATGGGCAAAGGGTCTGAACAGACATTTCTCCAAGATACACAAATGGCCAATAAGCACACAAAAAGATCACTATTTGTCAGAGAAATGCAAATGAGATTTTACTTCACATCTACTAGGCTGGTTATAATCAGTAAGTCAGATAATAACAAGTGTTAGCAAGGATGTGGAGAAATTGAAACCCTCATACACTGCTGGTGGAAATGCAAACAGATGCAGCCACTTTGGAAAACAATCTGGCAGTTCCTCAAATAGTTATACAGAGTTACCATCTGAAACAAAATCCACTCCCTGGGAATATAAAAAAATAAAAACATATGTCCACATAAAATGTGTACATAAATGTTTCTGTAAGTGTTATTCATCATAGCTAAAAAGTGGAAACAACTCAAATGTCTACCAACTGATGAATAGGTAAAGAAAATGTGGTATATCCATACAATGGAATACTGTTAAGACATAAAAGGAATAAAGTTCTGATACATGATATAACATGAAGGAAGCCTGAAAATACTATGGTAAGAAGCCAACCACAAAAGACCAAATATTGTCTACCATTTATATCTGTCCAACATTGGCAAATCTATAAAAAAAGAAAGTAAACTAATGGTTACTTAGGGTTTGGGGATGGGGAAGTAGGGCAGGATAAGAAAGGCATAGAAGGGTATTAGCTGAAGGGTACGGAGTTTCTTTTTGAGGTATAAAAATGTTCTAAAATTGACTGTGGCAGAGATTGCACATATCTGTGAATACCCTAAACCACTGACAATATAATACAAACGAGAGAAAAGGATGGCATGTGAATCATATCTCAAAGCTGTCTAAAAGTACTATTCTGGGGCACATACATTTAAAAAGTTCTATGCTTTATTACTTGAACTATTGGCTCAGCTGCACCAAAGAAGAGGGAAGTTTCAGAATACCTTTGTTCTGTTTCTTTTAGAAATATATTTGATAACTAAACTCCGTCATTAAGAAGCAACTGCTGTGATTGGCAGGTTAAATGCCACAGTGACTTTTCCAAGTAAAGATCATCTAGGAGTATGATGTTGCATTTTACAGACTGAAATCTATCATAAAGCAAAGAAATAAAGGTAACAAAGAAGCACAATGACATAGGCTTCCCACAAGAGGGCAGCAGCTTATCAATTTTTAAAAACTGAAATTCAAACAGAAAATCTAACATACAAAACCCAGAGGTTTAAAATGTATAAAGGTTAGTCACCTTACTAACACAAGCTGAAATCTTTTCTTTTATCCTTCATGAATATAAAGGTCCCCCTCCCCACACCTCTAGGCAAAATTCTAAAGGAAATGATTACATCATCTGTAGGTAAATTCTGTATCTTCTTCAAATATAGTTTTGTTTCGAATAGCTACTCTATGTTAGCTACCACCTCTTAAGATGGTTAGTTTAAAGCAGGGCTTGGCAAACTATAGCTCCTGAGCCAAATCCCACCAACTGCTTTTTTATTTGTTTTCCTACTCATGAGCTTAGAATAGTTATTATATTTTTAAATGGTTACGTTTTAAATGGTTACGTACCTCCATGATAGCTTTGATTTTACCTCTTTGCCCTCATAGCCAAAAACATTATCTGACTCCTTGTTAAAAAAAAAATCCCTCAAAACCATCTTATACATTCTTGTTGCAAACATTACCATTATAATCAAACGTAAAGAATTATTCCTAATATCAAATTCATACAAATTGAAATCAAATTAATATATGCCTCAGATGAAAATTATAATTGGAACATAAGTTAGTTCTATGAGTGCTCTAATAAGAAAGAAAAAACCTGTAATCCCAGCACTTTGGGAGGTTGAGATGGGAGGGTTCACCTTGAACCCTAGAGTTCAAGACCAGCCTGGGCAACACAGTGAGACCCCATTTCTACAAAAATAGAAAAATTAGCTGCGTGTGGTGGTATGTGCCTATAGTCCCAGCTACTTGGGAGGTGGAGGTGGGAAGATGGCTTTAGTCCAGGCATTCAAAGTTGCAGTGACCTATGATTGCGTCACTGTACTCCAGCCTGGTGAGACCCTGTCTCTAGGTGAAACAAAACAAAAAACAAAAGAGGAAGAGGAAGGGGAAGGGGAAGGTGAATGGGAAGGGGAAGGGGAATGGGAAGGGGAAAGGGAAGGGGAAGGGAAGGGGAAGGGAAATGAAAGAGGAAGGGAAGGAAAAGGGGAATGAAAGGGAAAGGGGAAGGGAAGGGAAAGGGGAATGAAAGGGAAAGGGAAAGGGGAAAGAAAAGGAAAGGGGAAGGGAAGGGAAAGGGGAAGGGGAAGGGGAAAGAGAAAGAGAGAGAGAGAGAGAAAAAAGCTGCAATTCCTGTTTCTCCTGACACCTGAAGCCTCTGCCTCCCAAACTGCTAGGATTACAGGTGTGAGCCACTGTGGCACCTAATACATCACCATAATAGATTTTGACTTGATCTGCTTATGACCACCATCCTAATTGTAATTATCA
Source organism: Alouatta palliata (assembly GCA_004027835.1). NCBI lineage: Eukaryota > Metazoa > Chordata > Mammalia > Primates > Atelidae > Alouatta > Alouatta palliata. The sequence goes on from PVKV010035651.1 coordinate 12,426, forward strand.
TCTGTCTGTATCAGAGTTTCTGAAACCCAGCCTCTCATTTTAAGGGCCTGATAATTCTTGTGGACGAGCTGACCTATACACTAAAAGATGTTTAACAGTGTCCCTGGCCTCTACAAGTAATACCTCCACAGGTATGACAACCCAAAATTACAGTGTCCCCTGCAGAGCAAAACTGTCCCCATTGAGACACACTGATCCAAGAATAGTAGTTTCCAAAACGAGTTACATGTACTCAGAGCAGGTGTTCTGAAAATATTTAATTCTCTGCTTATGCATTTTTATTATCTACTTATACAATTTTAGTGAACGTATAAGTCCGTTACCAATAGGAAGGCAGTATCAAAGAGCTGTGGCAGCAACTGGCAATGGGCTTCCAATTGTCCTCTCTATCTTATTTCTTTACTTATTTTATACAACAGCCAGATAACTTTTTTCAATACAAATACAATCATGACATGCCAGAATTTGAAATCCTTCCACAAACTTTCAATATACTCAGAAAAAAAAGTCTCAATCCTTTACCTGCATGGCCTACAAGTTCCTATACAGCCTGGCCCTAATTCATGCCCAATCTTAGGTCCTTTGAGCAGGCGCTTTCCTTCTGTCTAGGATGTCCTTCCCTTCCATTCTTCATTTCTCAGAATACACAGTCTTAAAAACCGTTCCATTACCCTTGATCTAAAGTTGGACACCTCCTCTCATCCACTTCCGCCAGTACTCATCACACCCTGCTGCCCTGCAGGGCTGGTGTCACACTTTATAAGTACACATTTGCATTTATTTTTAAACATCTTTCACCCCTACTAGACTGTAAGTTCTGCGACAAGAGGGACTATGCTCAAAAAATACTTACTGAACAGGTGAATAAATGATCCTCAGAAAACTCAGGACTCTTTCTTTGGACTTTAAAACAAACAAACAAAAAACACCTTTTCATAAGCTTTCAACATAAAAACAGACTATACTGGAAAATGCCTTGGACTATGCACTGGTCCCCGCAGCGTCTACACTGGGGATCCCTGGCCAATTATTCAGCCCTTTTGTGGCAACTAGTTTTATAAGCTGAGGCTTGGCTATAAAATCCCTCCAAGTATTTAATCTCTCATGGTAATGGCAGAATGGTTCCTGAAATGAGGATGGATAGGTGGCCTGCCTCCATTTAAAGTTAAAAAAACTGAAACACAAATGCTACATGACATGTCCACCATGCTAGAAGCAAATTCTCTGGCTCTAAGCGCAGTGTGTATTTTACCAAGCTCCACTGTCTATGCACTGTTCTCTTTTTGACATTACATCTTTAACTGGCCAACTTAGGCTGAGGGATAGAGAAGAGTCTCTAAGACAGTGATATGTACTCTGAGAACTGAAGGATAAGAAGGAGGACAGCCAGGTGAAGAGTGAGGAAAGACCATTGTAGACAGAAGAGCATGCTCCAAGCCTCCAGGATCAGGAAGGTCTGGAGAGAAGTGAATAAGGGTTGGCACATAGGAACTTGTAGGCCATGTGGGTAAACAATGGAACTTTTTTTCTGTGTTTTGTTGTTTACGGTTTAAATCTGTGAATAAAAAACCTACTAGTAAAAATAGTCTGATCTCGTCTTCTCTGAACTAAAATTTACATGCATCAAAAGTGCAGAATAGATATCCAAGATAATATATGGGCTAGGTATTCTAAAAGAACTTTGTTCCTGTTATTTAGAATCAAATTTGGGATCTATTTAGCCAAACAAGATAAAAAGAGAAAATGAAAATGTTTTCAAAAATGTACAAACTTCTAAAATGCAAGTGCCTTATTACACGTCAGTAAAACAGGACTATTCTAATGAGAAATCAGAAGACAGAAGGATTAACAATAGATAATCATGATAATAAAGGAAAATATAGAAAATGAGTACAGACCTTAAAGATCATCTAGCTCAATCCCTTAATTTTACAAGAAAAGTGTTGTCCCATGAAGCTCAATAAACTTCTTATGCCTAACTACCTGAAAAGCGGCTAGGATAAAAATTTAAGAGATTTTATATTAAAAAGAAGAGGCATACGAACAGCTAGGAAAAGCTGCCTAGGTCTCCTCTCTGCTATAAAACTATCTCTTTGTTCTATATAATTAATGACAAATGTATTATTTTATATGAACTTTAAATAAGCTCACATGTCCAGTTTTCTAGGCAATAGCATATTAAAAGCAACCAACTAAAAGTAGGGTTTGCAATTTCAGTGGCAGGAACTTGCATACAACAGCTGACATTGAGGTAGGATATTAAAAATCCTAAAAACCATCCTTTAGAGAATATCTCAACATGGGAAACCATTCAGCTTAGGGGCAACCAGTTTGTGCTGCGATGGAGCTGAGGTTATCACTAGATCACGTCATACTTCAACAAGCAGCACTCAAATATTTTAAATGAAAGACAATGGTTTATAAGAGAACGTGTTCATTGTCCACTGCAATGTTGCAAACAGGATTTTTACCATAATGAAAATGCCCTCTCTGCTGTTCCATTTGGTGACCATGAGCCACATGTGGCCACTGAACACCTGAAATGTGGTGATGAATACCAAGGAACTGAACTTTTCATTTTAATTTAAGTGAATTAACTTTCTTCCTAATATTTAAGAATCAGAATTAAATAGCCAATGTGTTTTGTTCTAGTAAATGGGACAGTACAGAGCTAGAGAATTCACTCAGAGGAAATCTCTTATCCCTCTAAAGCTACGTAAGTGTTATGTTCTTAGTCATTCTCTAATATAAAATTTAAGAACTTTAAGGCCCCTTGAATTCATGAAAAAAAACTGTATAATAAAATTTGAAATCACTTTTCATTAATAAAGTATGCCTAATACATTTTCAAAATATCCACTAAACCCAGGTTCAATTGGCTGTAATTTTTTTTTTGAGTATGTAGTATCTTGGGGTTGTTTTTTAATTGCATTTTAGGTTTGGGGGTACATGTGAAGAACATACAAGATTGTTGCATAGGTACACACATGGCAGTGTGATTTGCTGCCTTCCTCCCCATCACCTATATCTGGCATTTCTCCTCATACTCTCTCCCCAACTCCCCAACCCCCACTGTCCCTCCCCTGTTTCCCCCGACAGACCCCAGTGTGTGATGCCCCCCTCCCTGTGTCCATGTGTTCTCATTGTTCAATGCCCGCCTATGAGTAATTTAATAGCACACCTTACAATCTCAAGTCAGCAAATACTTACACATTATCTTCCAGGCAGATTTTGGCTCCCACTACGTTAGCTGCTCCACTTGCCATTTTAAAAGCAAAATGTTTCTCAGGGCAAGCTTTTGAGATCCCACACTTATATCTGGGAGGCTTTGTAGCTTTGGGGGAGAAAACATGATTTTTTTTTTTTTAGAAAACAATTTAATAGATATTACCTCACTTTGTTTCTAATCTCAAACCACAAAGGGCATTATGTAAAACATCGAACTACACATATATTAAAATATATGCTATTTTTTCCCCCAGAGGGTTTCAAAGAACCTCCAAAAAATTAAAAAAAAAAAAAAAAAGCGACAAAAAACCCCATAACAGGAGAGAGATCCAAGATGGCCGATTAGCAGCAGCTCAGGATGGAAAGCGCAGAAAGTGAGTGGACACCACATTTTCACACGAATTTTCATTGTCCAGGGACCAAGAGGTTCCCGGCAGAAGAGCCCCAGGGGTTGCCAGCACGACTGTTTTGGCAGGCGCGGCCGTTTTGCAGGCGCCCCGGCGCGGCAGTTCTCAGTCCGGAGTACATGGGACTGAGTGCCCCTTTGGTTGGCGTTTGGAGCTCTGGGAAGGCAGAGTCTCCCATTCAGCTGATTGAAAAGCGGACTGAAGTGGGGAACCAGACCGGGAGATTCCCGGGCAGAAAAGGGCCACGAATCTTAACGCCGCTGTTTCAGCCGGCATAGTGGGTCGCCGCAGGGGAAGGCTGGTTCCCCCCACCAAAAAAAAAAAAAAAAAAAAAAAAAAAAAAA
>PVKV010035652.1:6280-16487 GCA_004027835.1 Alouatta palliata
GCCATCATCACCATCACTGCCATCATCACCATCATCATGCCATCACTGCCATCATCACCATCACTGCTATCATCACCATCATCACTGCCATCATCATCATCATGCCGTCACTGCCATCATCACCATCACTGCCGTCACTGCCATCATCACCATCGCTGCCATCATCACCATCGCTGCCATCAGCACAATTGCTACCATCACTGCCATCATCACCACTGGTGCCATCATCATCACCATCACCGCCATCATCATCACCATCAGTGCCATCATCACCACCATCGCCTTCATCATCACCACTGGTGCCATCATCATCACCATCACTGCCACCATCATCACCATTGCAGCCATCATCATCACCACTGGTGCCATCATCATCACCATCACTGCCACCATCATCACCATCGCTGCCATCATCATCACCATCGCTGCCATCACCACCACTGGTGTCATCATCACAACCATCCCTGCCATCATCATCACTGGTGCCATCATCATCACCATCAGTGCCATCATCACCACTGGTGCCGTCATCATCACCATCACTGCCACCATCACCATCGCTGCCATCATCACCACCATCGCCTTCATCATCATCACTGGTGCCATCATCATCACCATCAGTGCCATCATCACCACTGGTGCCATCATCATTGGCATGATTATTATCCTTTACCTTAGTCTGTCTGTGCTGCTTTAAAGGACAGCCTGAGGCTGGGTAATTTATGAAGAAAGGAGGTTTAATTGGCTCACGGTTGTGCAGGCTGCACAGGAAGCATGGCACCGGCATCTGCTTCTGGCGAGGGCCTCAGGAAGCTTCCACACATGGTGGAAAGTGAAGGAGACCATGGGTGTGCAGATCACATGGTGAGAGAGGAGGCCGGAGAGTTGGAGGTGCCAGGCTCATTTCAACAACCAGTTCCCTTGGGAGCTTAGAGTAAGAACTCACTCCCTCCCTCCCTCCCTCCCTCGAGAATGGCACTGGAGAATTCATGAGGGATCCATCCCCATGACACAAATGCCCTCCACCAGGCCCACCTCCAACACTGGGAATCAAATTTTCACAAGACTTACCTGGGCCGAAGCAACATGGCCATACACAGCATTGTGGCTCGGGCTAAGGAGAGGCTTTGCCCGGTTAGAAGCAGGCAACTCGCTCCCAGCAGTGTGGGAAGCACCTGTGCCTCCTCACCGTGGAAGAAAGCCCTCAGGACCCCTTGAGGCCACCTCAGTGAGTGGGCTTCAGCCAGGACCTGAGCAGGCTGCCTGCTCTAGGAGGCTCCAGAGACCCCTGAGCACAGCCTTTTCCCCCCTAAACATCATCAGCCACAGAACCTGGCCACTCAGCTCTGCAAGGCTGTGAGTGAGTGCGTGGGCTGCTGCGTTCTGTAGGGGGTGCTTAGCATCTAAGCATGACCACCTGTCTGTGAGTAGACGCCTGTGTGTGTCTTACATCCGGGAAGCTCCTGTAGCAAGAGCATAGTGGGGAAGGCAGCAGAGCGGCGGAAGACCTCGACGCTGCTGACAGGGCAGTGTCATCTAGAGGGTGCCTTATTCTCATCCTTCTGTGCTCTAAAACTGCTCAAGTTTGTCATTCAAGGAAGGGCTCCAGGGCCATGTTTGGAATGAGCAGGAAAGGGGAGTGCCAGGCGACGTGAGTCTCGTGAGGGTGGGGGTGGCACAGCCAGGTGCCTGAGGTGAGCACTGGCCCGCCATGCCCTGCGGTGGGACCTCGGGACAGGGGCAGGAATCCTCTCTGCCTCCGTTTTCTCTTTGGGAAAATGGAAGGAACATGACCTTCTGTGTGGGTTTGTCCAGGTTCTGTAAGGGAACGCACTCCCAGTGCCCCGCGGGGCGTCTGAGCACACACAGTCCATCTTGAATGAATGGAGGAATGCATGAGTGGAGAGTCAGGAAATGGTAGTTCATGTTGGTTCATGAAATGTTAGTTCCAGATATTCAGTAAAAATGCGATTTTTTTAAGTGTTCTAAAATATTCCCACTTCTCCACATCCCACTTCTCCACACTGTCAAGTGGACTCTCACAGCCTTGAGTGAGAAAGCAAAAGACCCAGCAGGGCCACCCCTCCAGGTTCCCGGGGACACCCACAGCATCAGGACACCGCTGGCCCTGGGAGAGAGGGACAAAGGGCCTTTAGGGTCTCAGGGCGGCAGCGGTGGCACGATGTCCCGGCCACTGCTGGAAGAACGTGGTCTCCAGCCGTGGTCCTCGCCAGCATGGGAATGACAAGCAAGGCTTTGCCCATTAGTCCTGTTGTCCTGTGAGTGCTGACCGCAGCGTGTTCTGACAGGAGGCCCCGGCATCTCACAGCCTGGGAGTCCTCGGTGCGCAGCGCGGCGGTGGCTGGACTTGCCACCGTTGTTCTCTGCTCACTTCTGTGTCACTGTGGGTGGGAGGACTTCATTAGCAACGTGGCCCACGTCAAGAGCCACTTTGTGGGCTCCGTTCTGGTGGCACCAGCAGGACTGGCTCATGAGGCACTCGCAGCTCAGCTTCCACGGCCACGGAGGAGAACGTCTGCATAAATACCTGCTTTAGAACGAGCCCCTTCCCTGCTGCCCCCTCCTCTGTCTCCCAATGTATCTGCACCTTTGTTTCTTGAACAGAGTACTGTTAATTAGTGCCAGAACCCAGGGAAATTCCTCTTCACATAGGCTCCGAGCACTTTCACAGTGTAAGGCTCCGTCACCAACAGGGAGTTGCAAACAGGCTCACTCGGTCCTTTGAGGAGCTGGTCTCCTCTCAGCAGAGTCTCTGGTTTGCACATAGCTCTATAAATATTAGACAAAGATGTAGAGACGATTAGTGCAAGTTTTGGGGGACAGGGCACGCTGGAGAGCATAAGGCACGAACTTGTTACCATGCCGCTGGCTTTCCTGGGCAGGAAGAGTGTCCTGGTATTGCCTCTTTAACAAGAGACACAGTGTCCGTGAGGATGTGAGATCACAGCGTTGGATGCATCAGGAAGAAAACCCAGAGGGAGAAGCAAGTTTACTGTTCCCTGCCGCAAATGAGATGGCGAGAGAGAGGTTCCGCTGTTTTACTTAATAATGGGATTTCTATCATTCTGAAGACAGAATGTTTTGTTTTCTCTGGAGAAAGTACAGCTGATAGAGAGTGAGTATCCGTTTCTTAATAGACTCTGGTTTCTAGAGCAGTTTACGTTTGTGGGTAAACGGAGCAGGAGGTCACCCCCATCCCCGCGGCCAGCTTCCCCATGGTTACCATCTTGCATTCGTGTGATACGTTTGTCAGGACTGGCCGACGGCAGGCGAATCATCCGTGGGTACTGACGCGTTATCGTGACTCGGTCCAGCCCCCAGGAGGGCTCTCTCCCTTGGTGCCGTGCGTTCGTGGGTTTGCACCAAAGGCATGGTGACATGGAGGTACCGCCGCAGGCCCCCCAGTGTGGCTTCCCTGCCCGAAAGCCCCCCATGCCCTGCCTGTTCAGCCCTCCCCTGCCCACGGTCCTTTCACCATCTCTGTGGTTGTGCCTTCTCCAGAATGTCGTGGAGTCAGAGTCCTGTGGCGTGCAGGCTTTTCACATGGGCTCCTTTCACTCAGCAGCACACACGTAACACTCCTCCGTGTCTGGGGTGGGGGCCTGGTAGCTCATGTGGGATCCATTTTTGAAGCTAAGAGAAATGAAATGGGTGCATTTACCCCACTAACTTTTCTCAAGCACCTCCTAGGTGCCGAAGTCACGTGGTTGGAAGGTGCCAGAGACCCCGGTGAGGCACTTGCCAGCCCCAACCTCACAGACTGGCAGGAGGTGAGCAGCAGTTTCAGGCCCCGCCTGTGCTTGGAGCCAGGGTGAAGGCAGCCAGAGCGGCCTGAGCAGCTGTCAGTGGAGACGCTCGACCACATCCCTGTGACCACAGGAAGGACAAGAGCAGTCATCTGTCCTCCCAGAAACGCCAGCTCTACGTGCTCCATGAGGCAGAGATTGGTGCTGGGGCAGGGCCTGGCTGGGGAGACCACTGGGCTGTGGGGCAGAGCAAGGCAGTAGGCCGAGCTGGGAAGCGGGGTCGGGCAAGTCTGGGAAGGATTGGGTGTCCAGGTGAGGTGCCCAGGGGCTCTGACTCCAGTGTGGAAGGTAGTGCCCCTTCCTGTGGCAGTTCCAGAGGAAGGAGCAACTGAGGGGGTGTCAGGCAGCAAGGGTGTGCTGTGTGGGCAGACCGCAGAGACCTCACCCTGGGGTCTGGACTTCCGGAGAAGGCTCTGCACCAGGAGATGCCCTGGGGCCCATCACGGCAGGACCCTCTCATCTGCAGAGCATGAGGGCACCGGGTTTCCCCTCAGCCCTGCCCCCAGCTCTGGGCAAACAGTCGTGTCCCTTGTGGTATGTCCCATCCCAAGGGTCTCCTGAGGGGTGTTGGCCTCGTGACACTCCCCTCCGCCAGCCCCTCATGCATGCTCTGTCAGGTTCTGTGTTCCCGTAGCACCCTTCCTGGCCGCCACCCTCCTGGACGGTTCCCAGCGTGGTCCTGCAGCCCTCCGTGGGGTCCCTGCTGTCCCACAGGGGCTGCTCGGTCGGGATGATCTCTTTTGCAAGTGCACCGGGTCCCATCACTCATTGGGCAGGGCCTGTTGGGTGCACCTGGAGCCTGGGCAGGTGCCTCCCAGGCGGGGTGAAGCACGGCCCTCGGGGCAGCCTCAGCCCCTCCACATCCTGTTGCTCAGCAGAGTCCTGAGGCAGCTGTGTGTTTGTAGAATCGGAAAAGCTCCATTTCCCGCAGGACGCCTCCTGCCAAGCCCAGCACTGTGCAGGGGGGTGGGGTGGGCAGGCCCTGAGCAGATGGTGCCACCTCACCTGGAAATGCCCTTTGGTTTGGAGGCGTGAGTGAGTGACGCGTGGGGTAGAAGGTTCTCAAGCTGCTGCGGGGGTCCTGGCATCACGGGGGTGCGGCTGCTCCGACTGTCACCCCCACGAGGACTGGGGGGGCTGCGTAGCACAGCAGGGACGCCTCTATCAGAGGATGTGTCCCCTGGGATGAACACCTCAGAACCCAGGTTGCCCCACCTGCACGGTCCCCCAACCCATCCCCGCAGGAGATTCTCCTCTGTCGAGAACCTGAACCCGCACCGCCACCTCCGGAAGCCTCAGGCTCGGACCCTATCCTCTCTCTCCTTCCTCCTCTACCCTCTTCCAGCTCCTGCCACAGCAACGGCGACTCACGGCTGGGCTGGTTCATTCCAAAGTGGCTAGAGTGTATTATTCAAGTCTTGGCAACAATATCCAAGTTCTTTCTGTGTCCAAAATATACACACGCGTTTGCCTCCCAGCAGCAGCGTCTGACTTTCACAGGAGAGAGTGGTTTCCTAGCGAGTCCTGGTGAAGCGATGGACGTGAATGCTGAGATATTCTGAACCAACACTGAGTCTCTGTGTACTGCATGGGGGAAAAAAGGAGCTTGTTGGAGTTCAAGTCCCAGCTCTCCCGCCTACGAGTGTGGAGGTGACTGTGCCTTGGAATAAAATGCAGAAATCGTACTGAGGCTCCCAGGGCCCACAGGCACTGCCCCACCCCTCCCCACCTCCTCCTCGATGCCTTCACGCCCCCCAATCTCCTCCCATCCTCAGATACCAAGTGTGCCTCAGGACCCAGGGCCTTGCACTGTCTGTTCCCTCTTCAGGGAATGCTCTTCCCTCAGGCATCTACCCAGCCTCCCACGTCGCTTCATTCAGGTTAGCAGGAGAGGGGACGCCTCCCTGCACTGGCTCCGTAACCCTCCCCTCCCTGGCCAGGCACCTCCAGCTGCCAGCTCTTCGCAATGGCCCCCACTGGACAGCTTCCTGGGGAGGACCTCGGTGTGCACGGCTCATCCCCCGTGCCTGTGAGGTGCTCAGAGACACTTCTTGAATGCTAAGTGGGAGAAAGGAGGAGGCTGGAGGTGGGAGAGGAGGCCCCCTGCAGACATCCCTGTGTTGCCTGAGGCTTTGATGTCTCAGACCATCTTGTTCACTTGGGGCATCTCAAAGTGAAAGCTGAGTATGGCCTCCTCCCTGTGCCAGGTCTACTAAGAGCCCCTTTAGCACCAGGCTAGAGCAACCTGCTGGGGAGAGGGTGCTCAGACCTAATTCTCCCTCTGTAGATCCCAGCTCCTACCTCCGAAAACGGGGTGGTCTGGGCTGTGTGGGGGTGGCAGGCGTGAGATAACACATGGACAGGAGAGCAGTGGGGTAGGGCAAGGCAGGGGAGGGCGAGGCGGGAGGGCGGGGGAAAGAAGAAGGGCGGTCTCCTGGGACGCTTGGTACTCGGTTGCCACAGCTGCTGACGTCATTTAAGCAGGTCTGCGGTTGTTTCAAGGGAATTCTCTATGTTCCAAGCAGAGAAGGTTCCGGGCAGTGCAGCCGTTTACATGCCCAGGTGCCCAAAGTCGTGGTCCATGCCCACCAGGCTGGATCCTGCCTCTCCCACCGCCCTCCTCCCTCTCACAGGAGCCGTGCCCAGCGGCTCTCTGCCTCTGGGCCTTTGTACTTGCTGTTCCCACATCTGAGCTCTGTTGCCTGACTTTCTGTGACTACTCGCCTGGTCACAGAGGCCACGAGATGGATGCTTCCTCCCCACGGGCCCTCTGCTCCCTCATCTCCCCCGCTGTCCCTGTCACAGTGACTTTGTTCATGGGTGGCTGCCTCGTGGTCTCCCCACCACACTACATGCCACTCGGGCTGACTGCCCAGCACCCAGGATGGTACATAGGGAGGCAATGGGTATTCATGGATGGATGGAAGGGAGGAAGGGAGGAAGGGAGGGAGAGAAGGAAGGAGGGAGGAAAGGAAGGAGGGAAGGAAAGAGGGAAGGAAGGAAGGAAGCTGGCTGGCAGCCTCTGCTGGTTGAACTGAGGGTTTGAAACTCACCCACTCCTCAGCATGGTCCCAGCTACAAGCTCACCTCTGGCTCATCTGATCTTTCTCAATTCACCTAACAAGAAAAATAATGAAAAGGTGTGTTTCATAACCACAGCGCCGTTCTCCAGCATGTCCGTCTTGGGGAGACACAGCCTGCTGCCCCCGTTAATGTCAGCAGGCTCCTGCCTCCGGGAAGCAGAGCGCGTGTCACTCAGGGCTCGCCCCCAGCGCAGGCTGGCTCCCGGCTCCTTTCACAGAGAAGCAATTAGACGCGATGGGGGTAAAGGGTTAACCTGGAAGCCTCCTAATGAGGGGAGCAGTGGCGACTCCTCTGTGGGTGCCTCATGCCGCCACGCCGTCATGCCGTGTCTCCGCAAAGGCTTTGGATCCCCATCGCTGCACCCGTCGCTGCCGTGCGCACCTGAGGCTGGGGCCTTTGGGGAGATGTGAAATTGCACACTAAGAAAATTATTTCCTTCATCCTGGAAAAACAAAGGAAGCCGGGCTCTGCGTTTAGCTGAGGGTATAATTATAACGGCTACACACAGGGAAGATCAAACCGTGAGATCCTCAGAGTTCAGAACGGGTCCATACCTGGGCAGGGCCCATGCACACATCCCAGGGCTCAGAATGGAGAGTCCATGCGAGGTTCGCACCAGCTCCAAGCTCTGTGAATACACAGAATTCTCAGATAGCACCATGGCCATGGGCTTGCAACATGCTTTGCATTTGGGCATCTACTGCATAGATTCTGGAAGTGCCCAGAGCCCCAGACGGGGAGGGATGGCCTTGGTCATGACTCTGGGCCCCATGTGGGGCAGGGATTCAACGAGGGTGTGGGAAATTGCTTGGATAGTGGGTGCGTCTCAAATGTAGTTTCCTTCAGCAAGTGCAGTCTCCTTATCACTCAAACAAGGGGCTGGAGTAGATCATTCTGGAGGTTCCTCCCGGCCTGGCATCCTGCCAGCGTGGGGCTGCCGGGGGCTCTGGAGGCCGAGCTAAGCTGAGACAGTTTCTCTTTGTGCTGCCAGAGTTTTCTCCGTCCCATCCAGCACGTGGACACAGTGCACACACAGTGCACACAGGCACATAGATCAACTTGGGCAGATAATGAAGAGCCTACTCATTTCCCTCCTGAGTCCCCAGGGCTGAGGCCCAGCACAGCGCCAGCCCACACTCCCAAGAATCTCTCTGCCTCAGTGGGCCTCGGGCAGGCACCTGGTGTCGGGCATGCCAGTCCTCTGGGAATGGCTGTTGCTCTGAGGACCCTCCCCCTTGAGCCGGTGTTTCTCAGTTCACTCCAGCAAGCACCGTCGTCTTCCTCAGGGACAGGAAAAATGGCAGAGGGGCTGGAAAGAGAGAGGAGCCATGGAGGAGGGACCTGGGCTGATCTGGAGATCTCTGTGGCAAGAGGAAATTGTGGTGGCACTCGGGACTCACTCCAGGGAGATGTGTGAGACTCGGGGTGCAGGTGAGGCCCCCTTGGCACGGAGCTCAGGAGGCCTTCTCCCTGTCCCACCAGCAGCCGGAATTAGGGGCCCCGGAAGTCCCTGAAACTGCTTTTTTTAAATTGAAGTAAAATTCACATAATATAATGTCCCCATTTTTAGGCATACAATTCCGTGGCACTGAGCACTTCACAGTGCTGGGCCACCGTCACCCCATTAATGCTTACTCCCCCACCCTCCTCTGATCCTGGCACCCCCTAATGGGCAGAACCTGTGGCAGGTACAGGAAGGCACCTGCAGGGACCCCAGCCCAGCCCAGTGCAGACCCCCGAGGGGCTCCCCAGGGACTCGGGGACCAAGCACAGGAAACCTGGGGGGCCACGGGGACCCTGAGTTTCTGCCTCCAGGCCAGCACCTTCAGGGCCCCTGAGGGGACTGAGGCCACATCTGCCTCCCTCTGCTGGACCCTGCACTCCCTGACGATGGCACCCAGGATTGGGGCCTCCCTACAGCCTCCCTATAGACTAACAGGTCTGGAGGAATTGTCTCCCCTCTGACATTCCTCACTTGCTGCTTCTTTCTTTTCTCCTTCTTTTCTTGGCTTTTTAATTTCTCTGTCCCCAGCAGGCGTGCCTGAGAGCACGTGCAGGAAGTGGGGCCGTGGCTGCCTGCTCCCGGGGCTGCGATCCTCTTTGCAGCCGAATGTGGAGGGCGTGCGTCTGGACCCACCACAGCAGGCTCCTAACTCAGCTCCTGAGTTGTCGGCAAGGCTAGGAAGGGCCCAAAAGGGGGGGTCTAGGTGTGGCTTCCACTCAGGACACCCCTTCAGTCCCAGAGGCCGAGAGACTTCCCGGGAGCTCAGGGTGGCCCCTCCTCCTATGCAGAACTCTGAGCTTTCTTGCAGTCGCCAGGTCAGCAGGCTCCACCCCAAAGGTGTAGGTCATCTCGCCGGCCGGCCGAGGGGCTTCCTGCCACCATGCTGTGTTCATTCTCATCACCCCAGCTGCCCCTGCTCTGGTCACAGCAGCTCAGGTCCTCCCTTCCTCTGCCCCGGGACCTTTGCAGGTGTCATCTGCGGTGCCGGGAATGTGCTCCCCAGCTGAGCCTTCCTAGGAACATCATTCTGCAGGTGTCCACGGAAGGGTCCTGTTAGCAGGGAAGGCCTCCCCGCCTGCCCCCCAGCTGGCTCAGGCTCTCACAGAACCTGTGTCTTCCTCGCAGAGTGCCACACATCTGATGCGATGACTTGGTTAGTGTCTGCCCTGCTGCACACTCTCAGCTCCACTGACAGTCCTGTGCCTGGCGTCTGCTGACTGGTGGTTCAGAGATATGTCATGTGAATGGATGAAGGGAGGAGGGAAGGAGGGAAGGAGTGAGGGAGGGAGAGAGGGGCAAGCTGCCCTTCCTCAGCTGTGCATGTCCAGAGCTGCATTCATGACAGGCGGGGTCCCTTCTTAGGCAAGCAGGATTGGCATGAGTCTGGGAGATGGAGCTGTCATGAGGTCACCCGGAGTGGGGGCCACAGAAACTCCATCCACGACACAAGCAAGACCTTGGAGCCCAGGGCAATAGAGGGAGATGCAGGCCCACATTCACACCGCACAAAGACGTGGGGGACAGGTGGGGGCCAGCTGTGTCCCAGCCAGGAAAGGGAAAGGGGAAGGGGAGGGGAGGGGAAGGGGAATCCACACCACCCTCATCCTGCGCTTTGCTCTATGGCTGCCGAGAAGGGCAAGGAGAAGGGAAGGTGCCCCGGGAGGAGTCCCAGGCTATGGGATTCCCTAGTGCGCAGCCCTGTCCGGGGGTATGTGTGGGATTCCCTGGTGCACCGCGCTGCCTGTGTGTCCAGCGGGGGTTTGTGTGGGATTCCCTGGTGCACCGCCCTGCC
>PVKV010035653.1:0-16404 GCA_004027835.1 Alouatta palliata
CCCCGTGTGAGATGCTCCCCTCCCTGTGTCCATGTGTTCTCATTGTTCAACACCCGCCTATGAGTGAGAATATGCGGTGTTTGATTTTCTGTTCTTGTGTCAGTTTGCTGAGAATGATAGTTTCCAGGTTCATCCATATCCCTACAAAGGATGCGAACTCATCGTTTTTGATGGCTGCATAATATTCCATGGAGACTTCATGACCAAAACACCAAAAGCATTGGCAACAAAACCCAAAATAGACAAATGGGACCTAATCAAACTCCACAGCTTCTGCACAGCAAAAGAAACAGTCTTTTTCTTTTCTCTTTTTCTTTTTTTCTGAGACAGAGTCTCGATCTGTCACCCAGAGCTGGAGTGCAGTGGTGTGATCTCAGCTCACTGCAACCTCCACCTCCCAAGTTCAAGAGATTCTCCTGCCTCAGCCTCCTGAGTAGCTGGATCACAGGTGTGCACCACCACACCCAGCTAATTTTTGGGTATTTAGTGGTGACAGGAGTTTTACCATGTTGGCCAGGCTGGTCTCCAACTCCTGACCTCAGGTGATCCACCTGCCTCAGCCATCCAAAGTGCTAGGATTACTGGCATAAGGCACCATGCCCAGCCACTCTGGGCGTGTTTCCTATGTGCAGTTTTTCAGACACAGTTCCTCTTAATTTGTGAATCATTAAATCAAAAATACAAATTATCTACCCATCTTCACAGCCAAAATACAATGTCAGAACAGACATAGGGTGACCAATATAAGCATTTCTTTCCCCAACGATGGAAAACTGAAAGCACAAAAGCATCATTGATTCATAGCAATCTTTTCGGGCAAATGTTGTAAATATCTTGACAAGATCTCAAGGCCTAGTCATGGCTCTCCATGCTTCTGGGATCTGTTTTCTGCCTTTGGAATAAGTCTTCCTTTTCTATGAAATGTAGTATATGCGGTGGCTCACGCCTGTAATCCCGTCACTTTGGGAGGCCGAGGAGGGTGGATCACGAGGTCAAGAGATCGAGACCATCCTGGTCAACATGGTGAAACCCCGGCTCTACTAAAAATACAAAAAAATTAGCTGGGCATGGTGGTGGACGCCTGTAGTCCCAGCTACTCGGTAGGCTGAGGCAGGAGAATTGCTTGAACCCAGGGAGGAGGAGATTGCGGTGAGCCGAGATCACGCCATTGCACTCCAGCCTGGGTAATAAGAGTGAAACTCTTTCTCAAAAAAAAAAAAAGAAAAAGAAAAGAAATGTAGTATATGTTGGGACCTAAGTCATTTTCTCAGGCTGGTTTCTGCCAGTAAAATTTCTAGAGCTTAATAGTGCCTTAATTTCACATTGCCTCTGTCACTTTCATGCTAAACCAAGAATCTACTAACTGATATAACGCTTTCAAACACTTTATAAGGCACCTATGAATCTTACTGAAATTGAGTCAATTAGGCAAAAGACACTCACACAAACGTCTTTGCTATAAGCCCTTCTTTTACCTTATGCTGCTCCTGAGATGGCTGATGGACAACAGCCTTAAGATTACTAGATGCCTTATTACTGAACTAAGAGTATCTTTGAGGCACATCCTTACTCTTTACAAATGTCTCTTTTTGTAGCAAAGTTATTTGGGAGTAAAACCTTTGATGTTTCTGAAAAATAAAAAAAACTGTAGAGTTATAGAATAACAGTCTTAGCTTCAATATAGAGTTCTTTCTCCGGACCATGTCCTGGATTTCAATTTTGCTCAGACCCAATTTGTCAATGTTACTATCACCTGACTGTTTGAGAGGCTTAGCAATTTCAAACCCATCAAGTCCAGGTTCACTAAAAAAAAAAAAAAAAAAAATCTTCCTTCAATGTATCTCTTTCCTTTCACATTTTACTCCAAGCAGAAAGAAGAAATCTAATAACAATTTCAAAACTTAGCTAAGAAATCTCCTTAGCTAGATAACACAGTTGATTAAGTATGTCTGTTTTTCCAAGTTACCAAACAAAATAGTATTGGCAAATTTTCTTTTACTACGTAAAAGGATCCCTTCTTCCATTTCTCAATAACATATTCTTTTTTTTTGAGACAGAGTTTCGCTCTTGTTACCCAGGCTGGAGTGCAATGGCGCAATCTCGGCTCACCGCAACCTCCTCCTCCCTGGGTTCAAGCAATTCTCCTGCCTCAGCCTCTCGAGTAGCTGGGACTACAGGCACGTGCCACCATGCCCAGCTAATTTTTGTATTTTTAGTAGAGACGGGGTTTCACCATGTTGACCAGGATGGTCTCGATCTCCTGACTCGTGATCCACCCGCCTCGGCCTCCCAAAGTGCTGGGATTACAGGCGTGAGCCACCACGCCCGGCCAATAACATATTCTTAACTTCCTTTTCGGTGTTTACCGGCAATATCCTTAACGTCCAGATTTCTCTAATAAAAAATCTGTTAATGGCAATTAAGGATTTTCATTCATTTCTTGGTTCCAAAGTCAGTTACAACTTTCAGATATTTTTATATAAATTTAAAAGGCAGTGAAAAGACAAGTAGAAACCATGTCTAACATATAACTGTTACAAAAGGACATATATCAGGTTTTTTGAGTGTTTTGTTATTTAATAGAAAAATATTATTTATATTTATCAGTTACAGCATGAGGTTTTGAAATATATGCATTGAATAATATCTACATTGAGCTAACTAACATATACATTATCTCTGAACGTTGCGATTTTTGTTGTGAGGACCTCAGAATTTTTTTTTTTTTTTTTTTTTTTGGAGGTGGAGTTTCAGTCTGTCACCCAAGCTGGAATACAGTGGCGTGATCTCGGCTCACTGTAACTTCTGCCTCCTGGTTCAAGCAATTTCCCTGCTTCCACCTCCCAAATAGCTGGGATGACAGATGGGCACAAGTCACCACATCTGGCTTTTTATTTTATTTTTGGAGAAGGGGCTTCACAATGTTGGCCAGGCTCCTCTGGAAACTCCTGACCTCAAGTGATCTGCTCACCTCAGCCTCCCATTGTGCTGGGATTACAGGCATGAGTCACCTCACCTGGCCTACCTTAAGTATTTTTTAAGAATATATAATATATTATCATTAACAAGGTCATCATATTGTAAATTAGATCTTTTGAACATATTCCTCCTGCCTAACTGAAATTGTGTATCTTTTCACCAACATTTGTCAAACATCCACACCATCACTGCTGATTAGCTCCTGATAACCACAGTTCTACTCTCTACATGTCTATGAGTTCAATTTTTAAAAATTCTACATGTAAATGAGATTAAAGTGAGATTATGAGATATTTTTTCTATGCCTGGATTATTTTACATAACATAATTCTCTATAGCTTTAACCATGTTGTTGCAAACCACAAGACTTCAGTATTTTTTGTGGCTGAATAGTATTCCATTGTGTATACATACTACATTTTCTTTGTCCACTCATTCATCAGTAGAAATATAGGTTGACTCCATGTCTTGGTTATTGTGAATAATACTGCAATCAACAAGGGAATGCAAATATCTCCTTAACATTCTAATATTTTTTCCACTGGATATATACCCAGTAGTGGATCTGGACATATACCCAGTAGAAGATAGTATACCCAGTATAGTATGAAACATTCCAAAATATAGTATTTTTACTTTTTTTTTTTTTTTTGAGGAATTTCCGTATTGTTTTCCGCAATAGCTGTACTAGTTTACTTTCCCAACAACAGCGTGCAAGGGTCCCCTTTGCTCCACATCCTCACCAACACTGGGTGATCTTCAATCTTTTTGCTAATAGCCATTTCATCGGTGTGAAGTGATATTGCTTTGTGGTTTTCATGTTTATTTTCCTGATTATGTCCACTCTTTTGCGTAAAACATTTCGAAATCACTAAGACAAATAACCCAGTTTAAAAATGAGCTATAATTTTGACTAGATACCTTACAAAATAATATGAAATTGTTCATGAGCACATGGAAACATGTTCTAGATCACTAGACATGACATTATACTCCCATTGAAATAGCTAAATAAAATCTCTGGTAATATCAACTGTTGGAAAAGAGATAGAGGATCTGGAACTCTCATAGACTGATGGCAAAAAAATAATAAGGTCTATCTACTTCATAAAACCAGTTTGGCAATTTCTTAAATGGTAAAACAACATCTATAGTAAATTCTAACTATTTCTCTCTTACATATTGCTAAATAAAAATGAAAATACATATCTACACAAAGACATTTAAACTAATGTTCAGAGTAGAATTATTCATAATAATTAAAACTTGGGTATAATCAAATATTTATCAATAGCTAATGGATATACAGAATTTTGTAAATCCATGCATTGGAATACTACTCTTCAATAAAAATATATAAACTAATGACAGCAGAAAAAAAATATATGGAGTGACCATCCCTCCCTACCCCCCAAAGCATTGTTTTGACATAAAGAAGTAGACTACACGTCTACTGCAGACTACTTTCTGGAGTACCCATAAAACTCTTAAAGGGGATAGAAATGTTCTGTATCCTGATTATGGTAATGGTCTCAAGCATATGTACGTCAGACACATGTATTCTCTGCATTTTACACTCAAATGGATGCATTTTCATAGGTAAATTATACCTTTTAAAAGGTTGATAATTTTAGAACTTATTTTAGAAAAAAATATTAACAAGGAATAGATGCATAATTCAGCAGCTAGTAGTAAAATTGACTAAATATTTGGAAAGTAATCATGTAATAATCAAGTGTATTTCACTAAACTTTATTACAGAAACTTAGATTACAAAGACTAATATAAAACAATATATAAGCACAGGAGGAAGTTAAAAAGTTTGCAATTTCTAAGTTGAGAACAACACTTCTAACATAAATACAAGAAGAAAAAAAGAATAACATCTAAGAATAGTAAACTTGACAAGATAAAAATTTCAAATCACTCAAAATAGTAGAAACTATTATCATTTATATGGAAAAAGCAGGCAAAGTACATGGCAAAAATAATTACAGAAGTGCAATGTTAAGCCAATAGTCATAAAACAAAATTTCAAAAGCAGTTAAAATTATAATGTTTTATTAATAATTATATGCTTTTTTAGAAAAATAATAATTTTCTCATAATTTTTGAAACTAATTTATAAATCTAATCAATTATCTCCAGTAAAAGGTATCTTAAAGTTTAAAAAAAAATTAAAGAAACATATGCTTAAAGTTAAAAAATTGGGAAAAATAACATACTGCTTTTCATTTAATCATAATTTGCAAGTAGTTTCTTGTTTGTATAAGTTTATTATAAAATAAATTGTAAATAATTTTTTTAAAAAGCTCCTAATATTTTAACAAACAACTTATTTTTTTCATTTGTGAATGGGTTAAATTTTAAAATTAACAATTTTATATTGTGAATTTAAAATTCTACCGTCTTAGGGACTACTATGACCTAAATTTGATAGATATCCAAACTATATATTCTACTCTAGTTCAGATTGGTCAATAGATCATCCATCTACTCCTCATTGTTTATTATTTTTACCACCTGTAGAGTTTACTCCCATACTGATCACTGAAAAGGACCACAGTAGCATCTTTAGCTTCTCAAAAATTATTTCTTCTTTTAGTCTGCAAGTAGAATTGCAAAAAAGTGAATACAATTATAATCTTATATCCCAAGAATTGTTTATTACTCTCATTCCCAGACCATATTCTCAAAGACAATACTAAAGACCATACTAAATTCCTTCAGATAAGAAAGGTACAATAAATACCTCAGCTGTGTTGGGTATTGGGATAGGTGCTATGAATTCAGAGGCCCAAACAGACAATTCTCCTGTGATCGTGGTTGTGTTCTCTTTATATTTTACATCCTAGATCCAAAAACTAAAAGGAGAAATATGCCATTTGACATATTCGGAAGGTTTCCCATGTGCCTACACATATCATGCATATACCTATGTAAATATTATTTACATTGATCATGAATCTGAGTTTCCAAAAGTATCATATAAGTATTAATAACTTATGATGCCCAGGAAGAGTGGCCCACTATAGTAACTATCTTTGTACAACAATATAGCACCAAATAAAATTTAGAAATAACATTTTTACTAATGATGTTAATTTAATAATTACAACTTGTACTTTGGCTTCAAGGGGTACATGTGCAGATGTATTACATGGGTATATTGCATGATGCTGAAATTTGGGGTACAATATATCCTATCACACAGCTAGTGAGCATAGTACCCAATAGTTAGTTTTTCAACCCTTGTCCCCTTCTTTCCCGCATCATGTAGTCCCCAGTGTCTATTGTTCCCATCTCTATGTCTATGTGTACCCACTGTGTAGATCTCACTTGTAAGTAAGAACATACAGTATCTGGTTTTTCGACCCTGCATTAGTTTGCTTAGGATTATGGCCTCCAGGTCAATCCACGTTGCTGCAAAGCTCATGATCTCACTGCTTTTTATGGCTGCACAGTATTCCGTGGTGTTTATGTACTGTATTTCCTTAAATTAACGGTGTTTTACGTCCTTCTAGGAATCTTATAGTAAGAGAAGCTTTTATACATAAATATATATAACATAAAGTTTAGCTGTTTAAAATCAAAGCTCAATTATTATGATAGTTTTAAAATAAACAAAGTACATATAATATATATTTGTATATCTTAAAGTATACAGCATATATAAAGAGATTTTTATACCTTTAATTATAATTATTCTTTATTTTTCCACTTCCTCTTTACATATCGGTAAAATGTCTGCAGCTATACCTCAAGTTTTTAGCTTTAGTTTACAAAAAAGACAGCCAGGATAACTATCTACTTTTCCAAAACTATATAATAGAAAATATGTTATCTTAATAAGATAGATCTTTTTATATAATCAAAAAATAAATGAGCACCTTTCTCTATCTTGGTCAGTGTTAAGTCAGGATTTAACACCTTCTTGACTTTGTTCAGGTTTGTAAATCTTGTATTTTCTGACTCTATAGATCAGGATAGGACATGTTGTTACTGACAAGGCTTTAATTAGGTTTAGTTTTATGACCATGTGCCTATTACTCAAAAGTGTTGCCTTTTAAAAATTATGCCAGTAAGATACTGGCACGACTTCAAGTTCATTTCCCTGCAGTTATTGGAGTGACATAACCCAGAAACCAACCAGAGTGCTTGTCTCAAATCAAAATGCTTAGGCTGAATACTCACATGAAAATAAGGATTTAAGTTTTATTTTACACTGGTAAATGCAAATCAGGAAAAGTGCACATTTAGCATATGTCAAAAAAGCTTTGACTTCAGCCAATATTAAAGAAATAATAAAAAACTATGAATGTTTCTTAATGGGCATAGAAATATCTAGTTTTCTTAATGTAAACTAACATATTAATATTTATCTCTAAATATGATAGTCATAATTATTGATGTCATGCTAAAATATTTTAAAATATGTAGAAAATTGCCTATATATTCTGAACAACCTGAAATTTAGAAATATATGGTTGGAATGTGCACATAAATCAACGCATCAAAGAAATTATGTCTGTGAAAATACTCTAATGCAAAGAATTTTAAAACTTCTTTAAAACAAACTCAAAACAAGTTACCTTTTAAAAAAAATTGTTTTATTACATCTTGGTGTCAACTGAAATTTTAGAGACATACTGGTTGTGATGGTTAATTGTATGTGCCAACTTGACTGGACCAAGGGATGCTTGGACAATTGTCCAACATTATTTCTGGGTGTGTCTATATGGGTCTTTCTGTATGAGATGAACATTTCAATTTGTAGACTGGTTGCTCTTCTTAATGTGGGAGGGCTCTTCCAATCCACTGAAGGCATGAATAGAATATAAACTGAGTAAGAAAAAAAATTACCTTTCTGCCCGTCATTGAGCTGAAACATTCGTCTTCTTCTGCCTTCAGACTCTAACTTAGATTGGAATTTACACAATCAGCCTTTTGCTTCTCACACCCTAGAACTGAGATTGGAAATATAACGTCTGCTCTCCTGCTCACTGACTGTAGATCTTGAGACTTCTCAGCCTCCATAATTCCACCAGCCAATTCCTTACAGTAAATCTTTCTCTCCATAGAGAGAGAAAATATATATCGAGAGGAAGATCGCGCGCGCGGGCACACACGCACACACACACACACACACACGTACATCTCCTATTAGTCTATCGGTTCTATTTCTCTGAAGAACCTTGACTAACTTACTAGTCTTTCGTCTCTTTTGAGGTATAATCATGCCCTACAGCATTTCTGAGAGGTATCTTTCCAGTTTGACTGAACTCTTCTTCCCTCTTTCAGCATCACGCACACCATAACTCCTCTGGGAAATGTTTTACTTTTATGCATCATTGGCTTTACACTATTCCCTGACATTCCTACACCCTGGCAACATTTCACTACAGAGAACTTTGAGAAGAGTGCCTACTGTTTCCTGGCTGTGTATTAATAAACATCTATTCTGATGACATTACATATAATTTCTTTAATTCTTATAATAAACCCTTGGGTGTATATAATTATAACTCTCATTTTTAAAGAAAAGGAAATTGAGCATGGAGATGAGATTTACTCAAGGCACAGAACTAGTAACTAGCAGACCTGAGATTTAAACTCAGGCAGACTGTCTCCAATATCTATGCTAATAACAACTACTAGTTAAGCATCTTATAATTTAAATAAAATGTTTTTGTGTTTAGATATTCCTTTCTATTGCCTTGGTAAATATTGACCCTTATAAGGAATCTGATACAGAAATGTAAGCTTGAGGGCAAATTATTTTGATTATTACCATGACATTTCTTAGATACAATAACTTTAAAACCTTGATTAATTCTATAGAAATCAGAAATTTCAATTTGTTGCCGACGTCTGGACACTATTAGATCATTTAAATTCAAATACCAGTAGATTGTGAAGCTCTCATTTTTTAAATAAAAATAAAATTTATAATAAAAATTCACATTTGTGTCTATAAGGTAAGTTCAATATTCTGTGAGAGCCTCTCAGCTTCTACTGTTTCAAGGTCACTGGAATATTCACCAAAAAACTCTATATTAACCCATTGTTAAAAGCTAAATGCAGGATAAATATGACTAAATTTGTGTGAGGATGTGTCAGTAAATATCCTCATCACTTTAAAAATTGGAAAAGCCACATGCTAAAGTCATATTTCAAAAGAAAGTTGAAGAGCGAATCCATAGGAGAATTGTACTGTGCACAGATGGAAGGGGTGGACCTGACTGCATTCCAGCCAGTACCTGTTCTGGAAAATGCGCAGCTACATCTCCAGAATACCTTACTCTATTAAGTGTTTTCTGGTGGGTGCCAAAATCTACAGATTTTCCTCTTAAAAGAAAATAACACCAAGTACAGCCAGGTTTGGAGGTCACAATTGAACAATACTGTGAAAATACCAGAGATATAATTTACTTAAACTAAATTCTATTATCAGTGAATAACTAGAAGTCCTGAATGTAAATTGCGCTGAAGAAGAAGCCTGTGCTTTAGGTTGATGGCCAATAGCCCAGAATAGGGAGCAACATGGGAACACAAGCTTCTCTTCCCACTGTTAATTATAATATTTGAGCTGGTCCCCTTTGGTTCAAGGTACAAAAACTCAGTCAGGACTATGTTGGGCCCAGATGGTTGAATGATTGACTGGTTACCATTTTTGTGCCAGATGGCACATCCAGCCACTTTTTCATCCAGGTTTATTTGAACTGGAACATTGTATATGAGAAAAAAGATTGTATCACAACATGAGAAATAATAATATTTGTAATATCGAGAAAGGGTTCACACTGAAAAACTTTGGGAATAGTTCTTTAATCCAAACGATTAACAAAATGCATTTTATATCCTACATCTTTTCCAATCATTAGAGAATATGAAAAAAGAGACTAAAATATTTATATGTTAAACTAAGTTATAATGATTACTCTGCATAATGACAAACCAAATATAATTCCATAATTTTCTTTGGTAAAGTGTAATATTTTAACAAATTTGAGGCATACAAATAGTTATTCTAATATGGTAGAGTAATCGTTTCTTAAAATTTTGTACCCTTTTACCAACATTTTTCATTTTTTTCATCTATGCTTCCCCCCTCAGCATCTGGTGGGGGTGGGGTGTTATGTGAGAGATGTGTATTTGCAAGATGATCATGTATAATAAGAAAAGGCTGAATAAATAGTTGAATAAGGTAAAAGTCCAATTCGCAGCTTGCAAAATGCCTAGGGATAAAAAAGGGGACGAGAAGTGTCTGTGTTCTAGCGATCTATTGCATAGCATCATGGCTATAGTTAATAATAACATATACTTCTAAATTGCTGCAAGAGTAGATTTTAAATGTTCTCACTACAAAGACATACGTATGTGAGGCGATAGATATGCTAATTCGTTTGGTTTGATAATTTCACCCTGTATATACATGTATCAAAATATCACATTGTACCCCATAAATATATACAATTATTATTAGTCAATTAAAATGAAAACTCCAAATTCAGTGAATATTTCATATTTTATAAAAAAATTAACTAAAATGATCCTGTTATCAAGGATATTTATGATTTCATTTATTTTCATGACTTTTCATATTTCTGTCATTAGGATGTGAAATGTCTCTCTCAAAATGTAGGTATCCCTTTTACTTGCATTTGATTGAAATTCTGAATTTAATCTCTGCTGTAAGGATATTTATAGTACTGCTTAGAGTGACTGAAACATAGATTGAAAGTCCTGTTGTTCTGTTCAGTCTTATTTACTCAATTATTACTCAGATTCCATTTTACAAACAGGGGAAAAGGTTTTCATCAGTTTTAGTAATCCTTTGTCATTTATATGACAATATAACTTTCAACCACATTCAGACAAAATTAAATCAATAAAAGAAGGACCACTTAAAGTTTACTTATAACAATTACATTGACTTCAAATTATACTAGATTGAAGTTCTAGTGTATTTCTCAAAGCAAGTTATGTTTCCAAATATTTTTAAAGTCATATACAATATTTAAAATACAGTATTCTAGTTGCTGTGTTAGCAGTAATTGGGTTTTACTTGATTGGCATCCTATCTCTTTGAGAGGAGAAATGGCCTGGGTATCTGGTACTTGAGTTTTATCTTCTGTCTTGATTTAATTTAGTTCCTTTTATTCTTTACAAGCCACTTAACCTCTCAAAATATCATTTTAATGCATAAATTATAAAGATTGCATTAATAATGAAGAAATCACATATAACTAAAAATAATTCAATTAAGAGCAATAACCTTTATGTCTTCGAATGATCACCAGTATGAAAATGATAGTATGCTTCCAAGAAATGTCATGTAGTATCCTACTTTAACCATGTGAAATACTTTATACATTCCAAAATTGGAATAGATAAGTACTATAATTTTAAAAGTAACATTATGAAAGTATTGCACATTATTTCTAAGTAGAAAAAAATTAAAATTGTAAACATGTCATCATATTAAAGAAGAATGATTATTCTAAAAATAATAATCTCCTCCCAAATGTGATACAGATATTTTGCATAGATTTCTATTGTATTCCTATCAACAATTATAATTAATATGAAGTATACAACTCAATTCTAATAGTCTTCCCATCATTAATATTGACTACCAGCATTTATGAAGGTTTCCAATTTTCCTTTTAAAATTGCCAAACTGTATTTTAAATAATAAAAATGTATTGTGGCATGAATAATCCAAAAATAGTCCAGATTTAATACTAAATGCATATAGAATATCTTAAATCATATAGAATACTTAGATTAACTATGTTTATATATTTCAGAAATATAGAACCTGAGTTCTACAAAAATAATTCTAACATAAATTTAATGATTTGTTTTGTAGTAGAACATTCTTATGTATCAGGAGATCTGGTGAATTATTAAAGTAGAGATTTCTTTTAAGGCAAGATAAGCTTTGTAATTGTATGTTTTTTTTCAGGGGAAGAGAGTTAACTTCCTTGCTATAAATCCACTTCTTGTTAAATAGTGGTGCCTCAAGAAACTCAAAATGCCTTTTATTTAGAAAAAAATTCTCAAAACTTTGTCTACTTAATATTTGCATCAACTAACCAGATAGATGTTCCGATTCAGATTAGCAAACCTCATTTTATATGTAGTGAAATAAAATCTACTCAGATTTGCAGAACGACTACACTAAAATAATTCTATCACTGTTGATATGCTGTTGTTTGGCTTTATCATACAGAAGAATAAAGATGAAACAAATCAATTCTTATATTTAGGAAGGTTTGATAAATCTGCACATTAAGAAACTAAGCCGAAAGAAGTCTGTTGAAAAGATGAAGTGAGTTGTCACTTCTTACACTTATTAAACATTAAAACAAATTTTGATTTAAAATTCTCAGTAACGTTTGCCAGCTATCTGTACTGAATTATGTTAGTAACATTTTGTTGTCTTTAAAAAGCTCACACCATTTGACTTTCTCCTCACCTGCCTCCCTTTCTTTCTAAATAAAATTTTAAATTATTAAAATTTATCCTAATAAAATCAATTATTTTTTTCAGGAATCACATAGTTTGATTTTTAGAAGTAAAAACTTCCTTTGATATCTGATCTAAATGTGTTTCATGTAGCATATAATGTAATCTCTCTAACAATATTTCATTATAGGAATGTTATATTATTTCCAATTAAGAACTACATGTTGCAAAATGATTTGGTTCTCTGCAACTGTGACTTCCATTAAATATTCAATTATTAAAAACGGGTAGAAGTTTAATTAAATAAACTTAATTAAAATTAGATTAACCCTTTTCACAAACCAGGATCCAACTTACAGTAAATGAAAGGCAAAAGGAACTTTAACATCATCCTTAAGCAGGAGAAACTTGAATGATACATTTAATGAGAGTGTATTATTAAAATTTAAAAGCATTTGGTTACAACAAAAGGATATTCAAGCTATTAATATATATCTCTTCAAAAATTCAGAGCTTCATGTGGCATTATGATTATTAAAATATGCTGAAACAATACATTTTCATATTAAGCCAGTGCTGATTACTTCAGTGGGGACCACTGAATTAACTATTGAACAGATTTTAATATCCTTTAATCCAATATTTAATTCAGTAATTTTACATTAAAGAAGAATCTAGTTCAGATTTGTAATCAGTAATGCTGGACTGCCAAAATACAATAAAACAAAAAGACATTTCATATCACTGTATAGTTACATTCACAATCACACATCATTTGGGAGAAAATGAAATATATGGTTTATAGAACAACTTATTAAATAGAATATAACTGAAAAGAAAAAATTTAGGTCAAATCAAACCACCTGTATTTACGTGTACACCAATCAACAATTCTCTTTATGTTTAAGCTCTGAGTATTTGAAATAATATACCTTTATTTTATAAAATTCAGTCAAAAACACATAATGAATGATAGATGTTGAATTAGCTATATTATTGTCTATGTTAAGAAATAAATAAATACCAAATTATTCCAAATAGACTAAAATATCCAAAAAAATCTAATTATTTTCAAAGAAGTATATCTTAGCTAACCATATCTTTTTCTGCTAGTATCATTCAAATATATTTAGACTTGAATGAATTATTTCTTTTAGAAAGCCAAGATAGCATGGTAATATAAAAACACAACTTTTTAAAAAAATTTTATCCTTATTTACTTTAAAATAATGCATATACTTAGATATATAGTTCAAAAAATAAATGAAAATTGGAAAATATTGGAAAGTAAATGTACTTGCCACTTATTTAGAGACTTATCACCTAGAGGCAAGAAATTGGACCACATATGTATGCCTCTGAGGAAGAAGATAATCAAAATCAATAAAGTCTTAGGGCCAGTCATTTATCATAAATGGAAAACTTTATGCTCCTCCTAAGAGAATAGCGACTTTGATGGTCAAACAAGGTGGCTCATGTGGCTGATAAGTCTTGCCTGCTTTCGGTTCTGCAGCTTTTTCCACCCAACAATATATCACATGTTTTTCTATTAAATAACTTAGCATATTTTTACTGGATATCTAACTTTGCCAACATGATTTCACTAGTTGATGGTTCAGTCGTGAAATAAACACGCCAAAACTCTTTTCCTCTATAACTTCATCTAGTGAAACACACAATAAATTTTCAAAATACGTATTTTCACACTGTTTTACATATTGAACATTCAATATTAAAAAATAGGAATGATAAGACTGTATAACAAAGAAAATGGTATAGTGATTTTAGTTAGGGTGGCTTATCATTCAAGAACATATTGAACACCCAGTACTGAAACAGCAATTCCAAATTGGATTTTGGAAATAAGATTATTTATCTCACAAAAGGAGCAATTCAAAATTAAGCAGTCTGGGTTTGGTGCAAGAGTGTCGCCAAACAAACGCCATTCTCCCTGCACCTCACCTCCTTCCCTGGTCAGGTTGCCTAATTTAGTCATAGAGTATATAAAGATATCAAGGCTGAAATTATGACTGATCTTAAGCAGTCACAGTAATATTATGACTTCTACACAGACTTTTCTTCAGCAGAGGAAGAGAAGTATCCTAGTAGAAGACTGGAGTCGCTCTCAAATGAAATCACCACAAGCCCATTCGTTAATTAGCTCTTTGTCCATACTTACAGCATTTTCTCCTCTCTTATAAAAATAATCAAGAGTCAGAATTTACCAGATGTTTGGAAAAAAATTTATACAAAAGGCAAAATCAAAACAATTTTAAAAGAATAAAGTAGAAACAGAGACAATTATAGAAAGCAAAGATTTTCTATGAAGTATAATTAATACTATCAATAACAGGTGAGAACATATGGATCAATACAGTAAGAAGAAAACATTATGAGTAATATCAGCCAGAGAACATAAAATAGCTTTTGGAATGTATGTAAAGCAAATATACAGATCATGGGCCAGTAGCAGAAAAGGGAATGAGTGTCCAAAAATTACTGGAAGATATCTAGTAGCCAAATAATAAGGTGTTAAAAGAGATAAAGCCGGCTGGGTGCGGTGGCTCAGGCCTATAATCCCAGCAGGTTGGGAGGCCAAGGCAAGCAGATCACAAAGTCAAGAGATGGAGACCATCCTGGAAAACATGGTGAAATCCCATCTCTACTGAAAACACAAAAAATTAGCTGGGTGTGGTGGTGCACGACTGTAGCCCCAGCTACTAAGGAGGCTGAGGCAGGAGAATCACTTGAATCTGGGAGGCGGAGGTTGCAGTGAGCTGAGATCTCGCCACTGCACTACAGCCTGGTGACAGAGCGAGACTGTCTCCAAAAAAAAAAAAAAAAAAAAAAAAAGAACAAGATACTTTCCTAGAAAGGATGTGTCTCTCTTATTTAAAGACAAGTGTAGTAAAAATAAATAGATTTGTAGCAAAGTAAAATATCACGACATTTTATAACAACAGGGCCAAAATAAATATCTTTACATTTTCTGATGAAAAAAATGTATATAAAACCTATGAATACTCAAGTAACACTGGACTCTCAAATAACAACATTGGAATTTAGAAGACACTGCATCAAAACTTTCAACTCAAGAGTAAAATAATATTAATACTTGAATTCTAGACAAGTTTAAATAACATTCATACAATATCAAGTTCAAATAATTCATGCAATATCAAGTTCAAATGAATTCGACAAGTTTAAATAATATTCATACAATATCAACTTCGAATAATGAAAAATAAAGATATTTTGAGATAAGCAAAGATTTTTTTATATAAAGTTTTTATTGCATTTTAGGTTTGGGGGTACATGTGAAGAACATGCAAGATTGTTACATAGGTACACACATGGCAGTGTGATTTGCTGCCTTCCTCCCCATCACCTATATCTGGTATTTCTCCCCATGCTATCCCTCCCCAACTCCCCACCCCCTGCTGTCCCTCCCCTTTTTCCCCCCGATAGACCCCAGTGTGAGATGGTCCCCTCCCTTTGTCCATGTGTTCTCATTGTTCAACACCCGCCTGTGAGTGAGAATATGCGGTGTTTGGTTTTCTGTTCTTGTGTCAGTTTGCTGAGAATGATGGCTTCCAGGTTCATCCATGTCCCTACAAAGGATGCAAACTCATCGTTTTTGATGGCTGCATAATATTCCATGGTGTATATGTGCCACATTTTCCCTGTCCAGTCTATGATCAATGGGCATTTGGGTTGGTTCCAGGTCTTTGCTGTTGTAAACTGTGCTGCAGTGAACATTTGTGTGCATGTGTCCTTATAGTAGAATGATTTATAATCCTTTGGATATATACCCAGTAATGGGATTGCTGGGTCAAATGGAATTTCTATTTCTAGGTCCTTGAGGAATCACCACACTGTCTTCCACAATGGTTGAACTAATTTACACTCCCACCAACAGTGTAAGAGTGTTCCTATTTCTCCACATCCCCT